>PVKA01002469.1:0-41842 GCA_004027165.1 Ctenomys sociabilis | reverse complement strand
GGTTAGGTTCCGTAACTTTCCTATACTTCATTGATTCCAGTATCTTTTATTTTTATTTTTAAGTCATTTTGTGTAGGGTCTCACTACATAGCTTGGATTGTGTGATCCTCCTGATTTTTGCCTCTCTAGTGCAGGGATTACAGGCATGCACCACCATGCCTAGACTCAGTGCCTTTTACTTTAAAATTTTTCATTTCTTACTACACTGCTTTATATCTTTGAAATAAATCAAGTGAGTACATATGTTAATGAAAAAGATACTGATGGGGCAAGAGAGACTCCATTTTGTTTCTGTAACTCGTTTTTAACAAAAATCACTTAAGTTCACTTAAACTGTCAATATGCTCACTCCTTCTCACCCCCTCTCCTGTGGTTAACCATAAACCCACCAACAAAAACAAGGCCATTAAAAAGGGATCAGACAGAACAGCTTAGAAAGTAGGGTCAATATTAAACCACAATGTCCTGTGACTGGAGATGGCCTGGAGAATGTACACTTAGTAACAGGTGCACTACAGTTTGCACAATTCCTGGGAATGTGGAAATGTGGTCATCATGGGTTCCTGAAAGGTATATAATCTGAAATCAAAGCTCAAACTGCACCAACATCTTGAGAGTCTAAGATGTTGGTTGCAGGCTGGCTCACAGTAAAAGCAGCCTCGTTCCTATGCCCTTGGTTCTCTTTTGTGGGGGCTTATCTTTGCTCATTGCTAAAACAAGTCTGCTACAATTCTAAGACAGAATTGGAAGTAAAAGAGATTTATTAAGAGTGAATATAAAGGGGAGAATGATAAATGAAAGAATGTACAGGAAAAGGCAATGGAAAGCTTTGAACCTATGAAGATCATTCATGAGAGGGAAGGAAAAGAGGGGAAGGTGGAAAGAGGGATTCATCCAGAAGTGGAACCAGAAAGAGTGCTGGATGAGTCCACAGAGAGCTTCATGGCAAAGGATATCTGTGGGAGCCATCCCAAACTAGATAGTGGGACCAGGACCCGGGACTCCCACCATGCTCAGAGTTATCAGCAAAAGCATTCCAGGAAGAATGTGCCTGTCTTTGTAATTTTCTTGTGACTGTGACAAAATACCCAATGTTCACAATTAAAGGGACCAAAGTTTATTTGGGCTCACAATTTGTAGAAGTTTCAGTACACAGTCTGCTGGCTCCTGACACGGTGGCATGGGAGAGGAGAAACAGCTCACAGCAGAGCAGACACAAGCAGCAAGTGCTGAGCCTTCCTTTGCCTTTTATTCCATCCAGGGTACAAACCTACTGGTTGGTGCCACCCATACGGGGGTGGAGGTTGGTTCCTGTCATGTGCTCCAGTGCTAAATGACAATGAGTTGGCTAAGCCAATCATCACACATCCATCATCCAATGTCTCACCTGTGACCCAAGCACCTCCAGAAAGCCCCATCTATGAGTACATGAGGCACTGGCAGGACAGTTTAGACATAAGCCACGACAGTGCCCTGGATGAGAATGCTGCAGCCAATTGCAGAGGCTTTGTAGTCAGCGCACTCTGCTGATTTCCTGCTTGAAGGAAGATCTGAGAACACGTCTGCATGTCATATCCTGGCCACCATTGTACCATGCAGGTCCACTTCTCCATGTATACTCAGCCTCCATAATTTCCACTGCTTCTTTCTAAGGCAGCGCTAACAGAGTAAGGTTATTGGGATGAACAGCAGACATCACACTTGCAATGGTGTTTAGTTCTGCAACACTCATTGCTACCTCTATCCATTTTCCTTACCTTAATGTATCACCTTCACAGGCCTTTTTGTGTGTATATGTGGTACTGGGGATTTAACTTGAGACCTTATGCTTGCCAGGCAGGCACTTACGCCACTGAGCTATATCCCTAGCAGCTGAGCTATATTCCTGGATATAAGTTTTGATGGTGTACTGCCAGCGGGAACTATGGAGGCTGACTACACCTCAAGAAAGTGGTATGCAAACCTTGACCGGTCGAAATCCTCAGAAACTGTGCCTGTTACAGGCCAGGGCTGCTGTAGCTCTCCAGTTACAGTTACATGTGGTCAAGGCAGCAGCCTTTGGTTTGTCCCTGGTAGGAGGATGCTACCGCAGAGGATGAGGATCTGAACACACACAAAGAAGAAAGTACTGCAGCTTTCAAGGGACATGAATAGCCATGGGAAACTGAGGCCACTTATAGTCCCCTGATTTCACAGAGGAGAGAGATGCAGGCTCAGCAGCACTGCCTCACAGCTGGTGCTCCACTGGGCAGCTGCTTCTGGGTAGCATGCTGTAGGGGCACATGTAGGACACGGCTCTATACCACCCGCCCTTCACTAGGGCAGCCCAGGTGCTAACATGTATCCTTAAAGGTAAGGAGCTCTCTTCTGAGGGTAGTTGCTTCTCTAGCTTTCTCCTCTTCCAAAACAACATCGTTGTCCATCATCTTGCTTATTCCCCACATACTTCCTCACAGTGAGACCCTGCACCCATGCACCTCCATGGAGACTGAAGCCCAAGGCAGCAGGACTTTGTTTTTTGCCATGTATGCAATTTATGAAAACAATAAATCAAGAGAGCAATTGTCAGTGTAAGTGGTATAAAGTCTTTCAAAATGGTAATTTTAAATTATCACATATGATCACAATGTGGAGTCATGAAGTGCACACTATATGAAGCCTTTCTACCATCCAGACATAAATAACCTCAAAATATGATTAACATTTGATGTAACAATTAGAAAAAAAGTTTGAGTTTTTCCTTCCTTTATTTTAAATGTAATTTATTTAATTGTAGGTTATATAATTTTTAATAACTAGATTGCAAAATTTTTGCAAATGAGACATCTGGATCTGTAAACCAGTCTGAGCCAAGCCTGCTGCCTCTCATCCCACAGGATTCCAGATATATCGATTCCATCAAAGACCAGAGGGCAGTTTCATTTCAAGCCTGCCCAAATCCAACATCATGTTTGGTGGGTCTGGAAAATCTGACAAGGGACTGCTCTAGGACTTGGTCACTGCAAATTCTATGAACCGAGCACACCATCTCTCCCAGTCCTAGCAGCCCACTAGGAATTAGTTTTGAGTGTGTGCGGATGGCATGCAGTTGTCCCAGAATGCTGTGGGTGTGCAAGGTGCTTCTCCCCCTGGGGCTTAGCAAATACCTGTCTTATCCTACTACTAACACCTTTGATGCAGGGCTTGGCTGCATGAATGCCCCAGCAGGAAGAGCAAGCTTTATCCCAGCCTGGACCTGCAGCGCAGTCTCTTCTTGCTACTGCCTTTGCTAAGCCCTCAGCATTTCTAGCCCCAGCCTTCAGCCTGGAGTAGAATTCCTGATACCAGGAGCTATGCCTTCTTTTTTTTAAATTTTTGTTTTATTGAAGTACAAATATCAGTGAGATAGTTTGAAGATACCTTGACAAGATGGATTTTTTTTTTTAATTTTTGTTTTATTGAAGTACAAAAGCTATGCCTTCTTTGGGGTGAAAGATGCAGGATAGAGCAATTTGTCTTTTCCTTTGGAGGGAATTCCATGGCTACTTGATGTCAAAATGCTTTACTGGTGTGACAGGTAATGCTTGTCACCCACTCAAAGCAAGGCATGTGTATTACTTGAACCTACATTCTTAGTGGCCAGAGAGGAGGAGGATGTTTCTTCCTCAACACTAAGGAGGCTGGGGCTCCCCTTTGTCCAGCAGGTGTGGGCCACTTTCACACTCTCTGAAATTTCAGCATGAGCTGGCCTATCTATGTTTGGGGGCCTCTGCCTCCTTTGCCAACTCATGCACTACTTTCCATTCCTTTGCAAACAGGATGTGGACCTTGGCGGAGCAAACTAGACTATTAGAAATTTAAGCTTCCCTGGTACTGTTATGCTTATGGGTTGAATCTTGAGCATGAGCTTCAATTTTCTTTACCCTCTGGTTGCAGAAGATGAGAGCTGATTTAAAAGAGATTGATGGCAGTGGAGTGATTAAGGCCCAGTCAAAGAAGACCCCTGGATTTTATTTTCAACTTTTAATTCTCCACTAATCATTTTAGCACTCATTACCCATCCCCAAAGTATCAACCACTTAGTAAGAGCAGACAGTTGCACTAACCTCAGAGTCCCCACTTCTACATTTTGCCAAAGCCTGGAACACTGCGTAAGCTAGAGTACTCCCTCGGCTTCAGTTACTTTCTCATCACCGAGATGCAAAACTTGACGCCTACAGTAAAAAGGGATTTATTTCACAGTTTTTAGAGGTCTCAGTCTGAGGCAGAAATGGCATGGGGGGGCATGTAGGAGAGCTGCTTGTGTCATGGGGGCCAGGAAGCAGAGAGAAGGAAGGAGGAGTTGTGGAGAGGGATAGGCCCTCCCTGGCTGGCCGCCAGTGAGGGCCTCTTCCCACATGTCTCTGGCTTCTTGTGCATGCTTAGCTGTGATCCATGCACTGATGATCCAGTCATTTTCCAAAAGCCCCACTTTTGGGCACCTAAAAGCTTTGGGGAAGACCCTAGATCTGAACCATAATGTATTCCATCATGTAGTCACTTTTTAGAATGTGAGAATTGATTCTAAACTAACAATACTTGAATCCCATCTGAACTAACAATACTTGTATCCCATCTGGTACTGTCTGTACCCCACCTGGAACTTATGGTGGCATACTCCTCCCAGCTGTGCAGGGTAACACACCCCAAAAGCCCATCTTATCTTGTCACACCACCTATGATATTGATTTGTTTTAGGTAGGGCTCTGTACAAAGCATGCTGACAGAGACTACTATGTGGGACATTTTAAGCTCTTGGGATCAGCTACCTGGGAGGAAGGAAAGGTATGAATCAGAATTGGGCAAAGAAGAAGCTGGGCCAATATGCATAGCCTCCCCACCTCTGATAAACTCTTTCTGAGGGTTTCTTGTCAGCAGCACCTCAGCAACCAGTACAAGTCCTTCAGGTCTGAAGGGGATTTGGGAGCTCATCTTGTCCCAAGTTGAGGGGGACAGGTCTTCAGAGGCCCCCAAAGAATCAATGACTTAATTTGACCTGGTGGGTGGGTTCTAGACTTTCCTCACTGGAAAAGGATTTCAAGACACTTTGGTGAGAAGAGCAGACAAATTTTATTGGGTAACAGTGAAGCACATACTGTGCAGAAATAGAAGGTGGGTCTCAGAGAGGCACCCCGTGTTCTGGGTTCTGGATTTGTTTGTGTCCTTGAAGGCATCCATTACAATGTGGGGTCTCAGATGTTTTGTTGAAAATATTCTTTGAACCCTTTGAATCTGTTTCTTCATCTTCAGGGCAGGTTGCTTCTCTGTACCTTACCAAGGGGGTTAATTTATGGACTTGGAATATCTTCAGAGGATTTGGTGTGATGAACCTAGAAGAAAAGAAGGTCAAGGGAGTAAAGATATATACTTTGTATCCATATCCATGGATATGGATACCTTTGGGGGTCACTTTGCACCGTGGAGTTGCAGTTTTCTAAGCAATCCAGGAATAATTCTAAGAGAAGAGGAGGATGGCAGAGTCTGTGTGTGAACACAAGGCCGCTCTGTGATAGGCACCAGGGTCCAGGCAGACTTTGGTGTCTGCCAGATTTCTAGGCCCAGTTCTTCCTCCCCGTAACCCTGGCATTATTTGACTGTATTGGTGCTGGAGTTTGAATCCAGGGCCTCATACATGGTAGGCAAATATTCTACCACTAAGCTATACCCTCAGCTCGCATTTATAATATTTAAAGAAAGTAAAAATAACCTTTGAAGAAAAGCAAGTTTAGGAGCCAAAGCCAGAGGCCTTCCCTGGTTCTTTGAGCACTGACTGACCTGAAGTTCAAGCTTGTGCAAAGCCAGCGGCTGCTGCTTAGACCCACGGGACCTCTCAGATGTGAAGAAAGATCAGCTTCCCGAACCTCCAGATCTCCTCAAGTAAAATGAATCAGATACATGAGTTTAAACAGTGCATGCTTTCTTTTGTATGAGAAACCCCAAGTATAAATAAGAAGCAACATAAAGCACAGATAATAGGAAGTAAACACTTCCTATTATGGAAGGGGAGAGGGGAGGGGAAGAAGGGCAAAAGGATAAGAAAAGAGGATCCAGGAAACAGTGCAAAAGGAGCTTTTTTGTATGAGAAGGGATTACGAGTTGGAGGGAGTGGGAGAGGCACAGATGTTCAGTTCAAGTCCAGCTCCCCACAACAAGGGCAACCATTCTGCACTGCAAATATATACTAAGAAAAATGCATTAATGAACATTTTTGAACAACAACCTAGGAGAAAACCATTCTAGAAAGCAACTTACCCAAGACCCAGCCCAAATGTTGCACCTGACTTCTCTAGATCTGGCAACAGGTCCTGCAGGGACACCTGTGGTGGAGAGGCTCATCCTGCCATACTGGTTGCATCCAGTCCCAGCTCCAGAGGTGATGCGAGGGTAGTTCTGGAGCTGTTCCAGTTCTGCTGCTCAAGCTAGACTGAGGCACAGGTTCCTGTGATAGAACAGAAGATGCCAACTCAGGGGTGCCGACTGACCCTTAGAAGTCTGTTCAGTGGTTCATTATGACCTACAGAGGGTCATTCCTGCATTCCCAGCCATGGCAGTGCCCTCTTCTTCCGTCCGCTCTGAGATTCTTCCCCTTGAGCCACCCTTTCCACTAACCTTGGTGCATGGCCCTAGCTGGGTCCTTGGCAGCACCCAAAGACACTAAGAGATGAGCTGAGCTGCAGAGAGACCATCAACCTTCAATATGCACAGACTGCCCTTGGTGAACAGTCTCCTTGTTACAGATGGCGTACTCAAGCCAAATAAATATTAATTTATTCAGCAAATAGTAATTGAGCAGTAACCTTTATGTAGAGTTGATCTTCCAGCCACAGGGGTCCCCAGTAACTTTGCAAAAATAAACATTCTGGAAGGCAGTGACAGCTTAATAGGAGGCAGCATCTATGCATTCATGTGTTAGTTGTTTAGAGAAGATAAAGTAACATACGGGGTGACCCAAAGTGTGACTTAACTTCCATCCTTGTTGGATGGGATCGAGGAAGCCAGGAGAGTGAGATTCCTGGAAAGCATAGACTTCTATTACTGTGGCTCACTGGAAGCAGTCTGCTTTTTAATAAAAAATATTATGTTCTGACAATTTTTTCAGCAATGTTCATATTTTACCTAACTTAGGGTACTTAGTGTTATACTTCGATACAAAGAAAAGAGAAATGCTTGTGCTGAAGCAACAGCATCGTCCCTCCTAGAAGCCACTTTCCCATGGGGGAGAGCCAGCGCCTGCCCCACACCCAGGAGAGGTTAATTTGGATCATGGTTTCAGTGGATTCAGTCCCTGGTCAAGTAGTTCGGAGAAGAAAAATATGGTAGGAAGGCATGGAGGAGAACTCACCTCTTGGGGGCTGGAAAGTAGAGAGAGATGGGAGGAACTGGGACAGGAATATGCCCTTCCAGGTCCTGCCCACCCATGACCACCAGGCCCCAGTTCCTCACAGCACATTCAACTATGGGTTCATTGATGGGCGAATCCACTGGTCAATACAGCCATCCCACAGTCCTGTCACCATCCCAACATGAGCCTCTTGGGGGAATGCTGGGGTTTAGATATAGAATTTGCCCCTGTTCAGAGGTTGGGCTTTTGGAACATGACTGCATCATCGGGGCTGCATCCTCATCAGCAGACTAATCTATTACACAGTCAGAGCTGAGTGTGCTGTTAGGACTTGGGGTCTGGATGGGTGCAGTACTGTGTTTCAGCAGTGAAGGAAGTGACGGGATATCTTACATCTAGATCGTGACACCTCCAAACATTGTCATACGTGATTTCTGTTCTCTAGTTCCTAGTCAGGTCCAGGATACAATCACCTACGTATCTCTAATGTATTCTCACACTTCTGGCCTGCTAGGCACTTTTGTGACTTTTGTACACTTCAAGTACTGTCAGGCACCCTATAGAGCATTTGTGCTTTCTGCTTTGTCTCCTGAATTGTCTTTCCCCATATATGCTGCAGACTCACCCCACTGGCTCTGCCACTTCTCTCCATGTCTTAGCTCGGCAGACCGGCCTTCTTTGGCTGCCCCGCCTAGGACAGGCTCTGCTTCTCTGCAACACAGCTGCTGCTCTTGGGCTCTGCTTTCTCCCATGGGCATTTGCTGCTCTCTTGCATTGCATATTTACATATTTCCCCTTTTCCCAGCATAGTGTAAGCTTCTGCACTGAGCAGCTAAAACCAGAACCACTCCTTCCACCTAAACCAAGCACAAACTGGCAATAAATGTTAGTGAGTAGTTGTTATTTCTGCAAAGGCTCAGTGATTCCCCAAATTCATTACGATTGGTCTGTATAGTTTTCTGAAAAGGTCTACTTTTATCTTTTTTTGTATTTATTCCAAGAGGAAAAAGATCACTATAGGGAAGAGGCACAGCCACTCAAAGCATTCAGTGTCACAGTGACCTAGATGTTGAGGAAGAGCTGAGCCATGGTCAGACGTGGAGCAGCTATGAAGGCCAGAGGACAGTTTTCATTGGACCCTAGGAAGCTGTGGGATTTTAAGAAAACACTGGATATAATCTGAGGTATTTCCCTTTGACTTTGGTATGGGAAACAGATTATGAGGGGTTATAATTCATTTGGACAATTGGCTAGAAGGTGTTTGCTGTGGTCCAGGTAGAGGTACTGATAGCTATTATCAGATGGGTGGTAGCAACAGAGATGGTGCCAAGTGCTCAGATTTGGTACAGGGCTTGGAGGAAGAGCAAGGAATAGCATGGGATGGGGGACAGTTAGGGAGGCAGTGAGTGTGTGCGTAGTGGAAGAACTCTCCATGAAGCCTCTTGATCACTTACGAACACAGTGTTACCCTGCACCAGAAAGTGTTCATCTCTGTGAACTCACACCCACTCAGAATATTTTTGCATCTGCGTAAGTACAAATTTACCTGCTGGAGGCTTTCCCGCAAAATGGCATGGGCTTGTTGGTCACATGGTTTGTAGCTCCTGCAGTCCAGCTCTTGATCTCTTCACTAGCTTGATTTTACTACCTTGTATGCAAGGAATGTATAAGAGTTTGGTAAATGCCTTTTGAAGGCTGAATATGTAATATATTTATGGCACCCACTGGTTAAATGATATTGTTTCAGAAATGAAATTAGTTAAGCCCTTCTCTTTCCCAAGCTCACATTGATTTCTAGTGTGATCATAGCACTTCACTGAGTGCTCCAACCACATTTGGTTGTCTGCTCCATTCAGTTCTATCAGTTGGCATCTGGCTTTCTTATTATTAGAATCCACTTGTCACAATTTCGAAAACTTGAACAACTGAACTCCAGTTCCTGGCTCCTCTCTACTTCTTCAGTGATTTCTTGTAGATTTACTTAAGCAGTCAATGAAGGACTTTCACGTAGTTACCTCATTACTCTTCACCTAAGGCCACTGCATTTGATGTTCTGAAACCAAACCAACAATGCTTAACGTCCAGGTACTCTGTCCTAATCTGCTGCAGAAAAAAAAAAAAAAAAAAAAGGAAAAAAAATGGGACCATTTTTAGCTACAATGCAGATGGAAAACTTAAATGCAATGCACATGTCCCACTTGATATCACTGTATGTAATCCAGAAAAGTATACTAACAGTAGCAATACCATCTCTCAAGGTGTTTTCCATTTTTCATGAAAATAAGTTCTTTGTCTTCTTTTAAGTAAAAGCAGTATTGTATAACCTAAATGGTCTTAATTATGGAATCTCTGGGAATTGGGCTCATACCTTAAGCATTTGACTTAGAGATGTCTTTCTCCTGCGTGTTCCTTAGCTTGCTCTCCCTCCTCCACATAGGCTTTTAATACAAAAGAGAAAAACATGAGATGATAAGTCTTAGAAGTGGGAAGTTGGTACTATGTCTTTGTGGCTTTCATTTGCAAGGAAATGAGTGAGAAATGTTGCTGGTGAGTTTTAAAGAATTATTTCTTGAGAAAGCATTTTTAGAAAATTAGAAAAATTTAGAAATGCACAAAAATGAAACTAAAAATTTTGTATAATCCTAACAATGATAATATTTCAGTTTGCATTTTCCCGTTCTTTAATGGTATGCATATATAAAATTATTTAGTGAACATATACATATACACTTACAAAACATGTGATTCATTTATTTACTGGGAGCAATACTGTAATACTATTCTTCTATATTTTTTCTTTCTTTTTTATATTGATACTGACCTATAGATCAAACTTAGTGAGACTATTCCTAAGCTACATTCCCCATCTCCTGTTTTATTTTTTTGAGACAGCATCTTGTTAAGTTGTTCCATTGGTACTTGAACTTGCAATTCTTCTACCTTTGCCTCCCAAAGTATGGATTACAGATATAGTTTACCATACCTGAGTGCTATTCTTTTAAGTCTGAGCAATAATTATCAATGTTTTCTTCTACCATTCATCTTACAACTAATTTTATTATACAGGTAGGTACTTTAAGAGACACCTTTTAAGAACAGAATAGCAAGTCTCATTCCTGGGTTGTTTTCCTTGAAAAACATAATGCAAACATACTACCGTGTCAATAAATATAATGTCACATTACATTTTGTTTTGCTGTCAGTGGGGAGGGCACTGTTTTTTTCTTTTATGACAAGGGACATTAAAGTAGAATTATTTTTTAATGAAACCCTCAGTATTTAGGTTTAATTGCAATGTTGGCTCTTTGTGATAAGTGGGTCACTGGTTGTAGTTCGGTACTCACCTCTAGAAGGTTCACCATCACTGCTCTAGATGCAGCCAGCTCTGTAAAGCTCCATCTCTGAGCCCATGAGGCCTTGGAGAATCATCTAGACACAAACCATAAAAAACACAAAATGGGTTTGGGTCAAGTAGTGTGCTGTGCCATAAAAGCGACAATTCTTGGCTTGGTATGGCAGGAAAGCATTGATTTACACTCTATTTTCACAAATATTTGTGTGATATACAGAACTGTGCAAGCAGCTGGAGCATAGCAGCAAGCATGATGGGCTCTGTCATCCCTCCTGGAGAGCACAGGAGATTCTTGTGGGTGCAATTTTCTGTTATCTTGCATTTGTCTCTTTGCACATTTTAGGACCTCAGAGTGAGGGTAGCTGTCATTAAAACACAGCTGATTCTACCTGGATTAGCATGACATTCAAGACTTTTCTGGTGTGTTTCCAGGCCTCTGCCTGGTTTGGTCTTGTTATCCTCCTCCACTGCAGTGATTTTGTCCTCCTTTTACTTCTTGCCTCCCCCCTAGAAACCTTCTATGTTGCTTCAGACCCATGTTCCTTTCCTCTGTGACCTCTGCCCACCATGAACCCTTTCCTTTTGGTCTAGAGTGCATGTTTCTCTTCCCTCTTTTTCCTGAATGCCTCCTTCTCTATGCTTAGATCTTGTATCAGAGGGCAGATCTTCCTTGCATCTTTCCTAGACTCTCCTTTCTCTTCTGTCTTCCCAAGGTGCCAGGTTTTATGGTGTGGGCTGTTTCCTGGTGTAATCACTTAAAAGTGTAATCACTTCTTTCCTGGTTCTCTGCTTAAATCTTAATTTCCTTGCACAGTATCTGGCAAATGGAAGGAACTTCAAATGGTCTTTGTTCATGGGAATAGAATACTTGTTTATGGAATGTGGTCCTGCTCAATAACTGAGTCACAGTATGTGCAGAGAGGGTGATTACCGGTTCCTTATTTTACAAAAATTAGATCCACTTCTAGAGGACCTGAGGCTTATATCCAGAAGAGGCTGAAGAGGTCAGAGTAGAGCAGGCAAATGCCACTGCTACTGAAGCATCCTAATAATGCCTAACTGGGGCGCTATGTGAGAACGAGGACTTTGGATGCTTTAAAGCTTTAGTGACACTTGGGCAACATGGTCCCCTCTGTCCAACTTGTGCTCAGCACCCTCAAAGGTTATTTTCTGTGTTCTGTGCATCCAAAGGTGCAGTGGTGAGTATTCACCCAAGCCCAGGTACCTGGCTCTGCTTTTAGCCAGGGGGTTGATGAGCCATGTCTGATGTCTGATCTTTGGAAGGCCCTGCAGGCAGTGATGGGCTAATGGCTCCATTTGCAGTGTGTAGACTGATGATATCAGTATCTGAATCAGCATCTGCACTGTCCTTCAGCTCTGTTCATAATCATTGTCTCTTAGGCTGTGAGTCCTGACACCAGGAGGACACTATAATGGAAATTTTTTAAAGTTAAAATAAACTAGTATTCTAAAACAATATTAGGACAAAATGAGATTATGCAGGCCACGACATATCTCATCTACTGGACCTGCTCAGCCTTGACTGACTACATCAGAGATGGTCTGACCCAGCTCAATCTGATCACATTTAGCTACACACTCTGTACTTCCTAGCAATGAGAGATGATCAACACTGTTACTCACCTACTTCGAGGACTTTCTGCTCAGCAATTAAGAATAATTGATACTACTTAATAAAAATTTACCACACTTTAAGCCTTTGTATTTCCTGCCTGTAAAGCTGTATAAACTAAGCCCACAGTTCAGATGATGCTTTGGGAGCAATCTTCTGTCAGCCCACTGGTATAGTAAGTTGATTGCCTTCCAACTCCTTGGTGCAGAGCATTTTCCATTCCATTTTGTACCAATATTACACACACAACATAATTGGTTATCCAATCAGGAAACACTATGCTGACTGACTGAGTCACTGGCAGAGGCCTGCTGGCCACAAAGGAGACCCATCTGCTGAACTGAAGATGAGAATGGATGCCCTCTAGTTCTTTTCTCAGAGTCTCTTTGGAAGCCTAGGAATAGAAGCCCCCATGCAATAATAGTGACCTCACTAGACCAATAGAAGGAGATGAAATGTGGTCAGTTGGGGCCCTTGGCCAAGTCAGGACCATCCAAATGTCCTTCAGTCAGTTTGTCAATTTCTGTCCCATGTGGAGGAAAAAGCTAATCACTTCTTGCCTGCGTTAGAATAGTCCTTTCAGTTTCAGTTAGACTTCAGTCTTGGGATTAGGGGCTGGAAAGTCTTAATATCTGTGTGTTTGTGAATGTGTGGGCTGAATATGACCAGATGACACAAGCAGTAGGTTGTTCCATCTGTGCTCCATGGAAACTCAGCACTTCAGACCTTGATTGAGCCCTAACCTGTGCTTCTGCAGATATGTCTGACCAGGCATTCCTGGCAAGTGCTCCTCAGAGGCTTAACAGGGCATAAGGAGGAATAAGCAACACTTTTCCTTAGCCTGGATGGTCCCACTGTTTTGGAGAGTCAAGCGGCCAGGCTGGTGCCTATTTGGTCTCTCTCTCTCTCTCTCTGAGAGGGGCACCCATCCTTTGTCTGTTGTACCACCATTCGAAGGTACAATGTGCGTGCGCGCACACACACACACACACACACATACACACACCATTAAGGACCAATGTGGATGTATCTCAGAGTAAGCCCACTATCCTGTACTACATGTTGAAAAGCTTTGGAAAGTGTTTCTCAGATGAATATGCAATGAAAATGAAACCCTAGTGATTCTGTACTTTCTATAAGGTCAGCTGGTCACACATATGTCCTTTTGGGAAGCCAGAAGAAACACTAAATGTGGAAGTTCTTTGCCCAGTTTGGGATAGAGTAACAGGTGCCCAGTCAAATGATTAGCTTGATCAGTTACCATACCTCAATTCCTGGCTTGGACTATGTCAGAACCCCTTGCCTTGGCTCCTTATCTGTGCCTTCCAGGAAAAGGGATCAAAGCTATCTTGCCTGATCATTACATTTCAATTAAAGAGGCTTCCAAGGAAAAACAACCTATCCTGTCCTGCCCCAAAGTTGTCCTTCCGATACCATATGTGGTCAATTGATCAGCCTTGCCAGTGCATTAGGCACCTCAGTCAATCCAGACAGGCCCACAATCAGATGTTTCTCCTGGTTCTACAGCTCTACTTTCACTGCTACTGTTAGCACCACCTGTTGCTCTGCCCAGCCCACTGGGTGCAAGTTCAGTGAGCCATTGCCTCCACTTGCCCCATCTTCAGATGCCCCTCATCCTTTGAGCCCACCAGGCCCAAACCAACAACCTGCCATGTATTTTCAGCCTTTCCTCTCCACTGATCTTCTGAACTAGAAGCACATTCCACCGTATTCTGAAAAGTCTCAAGCTCTGACTGACCTCCTTACCATGGCTACATGTAGCTACCTTCTTTGCAGTTTGAAAGGGCCCAGGGGACTGGCAAACAGTCCTTCCAAGCCTTCGAAGAAATAGAAAAATTCTTCTCTCATGAAACAATGGGATATATAGCTTGGCTGATGTCTTGGTTACTTCTCTCTCATTGCTGAGACAAAACACATGATGCTCAGAATTAAAGAAAGAAAGGTTTATTTAGCTCTCAGTTTGTGGAGTTTTTAGTCCATACTTGCTGGTTTCAAGGCAGGGTGGCATGGTACAGGGGAAGTAGTTCAAACCAGAAGAAGACAGCAAAGCAACAAGAGCAAAAGAGGAAGAAGCAAGCCTCTTTTCTTCCCTTGTACTGTATGCCAGCTATTCATTCACATGATCTCTGCCCTCCTCGTCCACAAGCTAAAGATGTTTACAAAATGAGGACCCTGGGCTCAGTCAATTATTTAAGCTTCTAAACTTCTCAATGCTCAAGTTGACACACCGCATCAACCATTACAGCTGGTTTCCATTTTCTTTTGCTGCATGGATCAAGAGGCAGATGACCTTGTCTGGTAAGTAAACCAGCTTCAGCAGATAGAGAGGGACCTAGAGCAATGGTTGGCTGCTGAAGAGCTCATGTTGCAAGGCATGGGAATCACGGTCTCCTCCAGAAATGTCTACAGAAATATAAGTCCTCATGTCTTTTTTTGTCTCATGTCTGAGAGAACACCCTAGAAAATCTCCAATTCTACATGCTACATCAGCTATTCATCAAAAAGTGGAGGTAAAAAATCCCTAATCCAGAGAGGAGGACTGGAAGGACCACCTATTACTATCCAGCACACAAAGTACAGGACCTATAGAGCCATGAAACTGCAGGAGCTAACAAAACAATTAAAACAGAAGATAAACAGTGCCTGCTAGGCTGCTATGGCTGTGGAACAATAGGACTGACAGCCTGCAGTTAAATCTATAAGAGGTATTCAAAAGCACCCAGTATAGCTAGCACCCCCTTACAGGTTCTGCAGGATATGCAGAGGCCATAAAGTTCTGGATGATACTGTTTGGTTCTCCTGGCTGGATTCCAAGAGGGAAATTAAAAACAAAAAAACATGGCAAAGATATCAAAAGTGATTCAGGAGATAAACAGAAGACCAGCCAAATTCTATGAGAGATTGTGCAAAGTCTACCACACTTATTCCTCACTTGGCCCAGAGGCCCCAGAAAACCAACAGATGATGAATTCTGTCTTCATAACTGAGTCTGCCCTGGACATCTGGAAAAAGATTCAGAAAGCTGATGGACTTGCAGGCATGAATGCACCTGACTCCTGCAGATAGCTCAAAGAATCTTTATAAATCAGGACAAGGAAGAAAAAAAAAAGAGAGAACACCTGAGGAGCCAGCTGGCATGCTTGCTAGGCTATAACTGAGTCACAAGGTCCAAAAACATAGGCTCAGATGTGCATGCCAAGATTAGATGGGAAAACTAAGGGTTGCATTTTCTTTTCAAAATGAATAAGGGAACAAGATAGATCCCAAGCTGTCCTTTAAGCTCCAGGAGCCTTACGGCCAGCACTGACTTGATATCTCCAGCTGGCACTGCCTGCAGGCATCTGAAAACTAGAACAACTCCAGCCTTGGATGAATGACCAAAGCCCTGTTGAGCCTGAGCAAGTTTTACAGCAGAAATCTGAGTAAAAATTTTAACTAATTGGCAAATACTTGTTTGTTTTCAGTTTGTGTTGATGTGCATAAAACATTACATTACAAAAGTTTGAATTTACAGAGTTAATTTGTTCTTTTCCCTACTCTATTGTTCTAAAATAAGAACATTAATTCAAGGTCTGTTGGCAGTTGGTCAAGTTTCCTATCTGAGGGGAGAGCAATTCAAGTGGCTACAGTCAAGTTTATTATAGAAGTATATAGTAAGTGGGAGAGGAAAGAATATCAAGAAGGCTATAATTGTAAGAAATGCACTTTTGATATGATTCTATACAATGTCTTGACCTATTAAAGACAAATAGAAATGACAAAACTTGAAAGCTTACGTACATTGAGTAAAGCTTGTGGAAATAGCTTAGAAAGAAAATATATGTGCAGTCACTTGTTTGTTTGGTGGGGTTTAAGTTGCTCTTTCTAAAAACTCCATAAGGAAATTGATCAAATAAACATGAAGTTACCAGTGAAATAATAGGCTTTTTAAAAATCTTATGTGATATATATGCTATGTTATTTTACTCAACACTAAAATGGTCATAGAGGGGTTCAACTTGGGAAGGCAACCAGTTAGTTCAGAACTAAATAGCACCATATGAAGCACTACCAATGACTGTTCTCAGCCTCTAGCACAGACCTCCCCACTATACCCTGGAGGAAAGAAAATGGCACAATAAGAAGTGGTTCATAAAGAGATAGCTTAGTGGTCTGAGCAAGCACAAATGCCCAAGTTCTGATCAGGACAGGAATTTTGACCTGCTCCGTTTCCGACCTGGGCCGGTTCACCCCTCCTTAGGCAACCTGGTGGTCCCCCGCTCCCGGGAGGTCACCATATTGATGTCGAACTTAGTGCAGACACCCGATCGGCATAGCGCACTGCAGTCCAGAACTCCTGGACTCAAGCGATCCTCCCACCTCAGCCTCCCGAGTAGCTGGGACTACAGGTGCACGCCACTACGCCCGGCATCAAATGCCCAAGTTCTATCTCTGCTACCTCATGATTTGGTAGCCCTAAAACCAAGGGTAGTGGCACATGCCTATAAACCCAGCACTAGACAAGCTGAGACAGGAGGATCATTAAAGAGTCCAAGCTGCATAGTCAGAACCTTTATCCAATAAATAAACAAATAATTGTTTTTTTGTAAATACAAATGGAGTTTGTGTACTCCCAATCAGATGATCATCCCAATGGAGTTGACCTACACCTGGGTAAAATGCCCCCATGATGTCATCCGTGAAAGACCACTGTGACAGGCTTCAGAGTCATTATTATTGTATCCTTTAACTTACACAGATTTGTGCAGCCTCTGTAAGAGATGTCACATTTATTAATGGCCCTTAACTCCCACCTGGAATCCAACACACAAGACTCTCCCTTTTTAAAGATCTCCAAATAGGATTCACTGAAATTAAGCCACACTGGGGCTACAAGTACTTATTTGTCCTCATTTGCACTTACTCTGGATGACCAAGAGCTTTCCCTACTTGCAAAGAAAAAGCATCCAAATAAAATTAATGGAGATCCAGCCCTGGATCCATCACTCCACGATTAGGTGAGCCCATTCCAATGAGCTCACCAGCTAGAAGATCCACCCTGGTGAATCAAAGCCCTTGAAGACTACTCTGAAAAGACAATGAACTCAAAACCCTGTCCTCATCACTCCAGAAGCTAATGAGCCAATGTACAACTAAAGCTAGATGGACACCATACACAGGGAAAAATGAAAAACCTGTCATTCCCATGTGCTGTTGTCTTTTTCCTCCCAGCACTTGCTACCAGACTCTGGGCTGTGACCCAAGAAGAATGGAAAACCCCCCAAAGGTTGCTCTCATTTTCCTCTACATTACAGTGGTTAGTGGAGTGATCACCCTCAAATGCCTGTGATAACTCTCTTGGGTAATATATCTAGTCTTCTTAGGAGTGTATGGAAAGGAAGGACACTGGGAGTTTCAGGACTTCCTAGGAGGCACTCTCAATTTCCTTATCTACACTAGGTGGGACCCATAACAACCTTGTGTGTCCTTATATTTTGTTGCCTGTCCCAAAAATAAGACTAATGATTATTAAATAGGATGTGGTGATCTGACTTGGGAATCAACTTATAGGACCAACAACAAATATGTATATCAGGCTGGCAAGAAAGTGAATTCAGAATTCTTTGATTAGAGGTCAAGCAAACTGACCCTGTGGGAATATAGGGACCTGGCCCTGTGACACTTGGAGTTATGACAGAATGTATTATAAAATGTTATTAACATAGGAGAACCTGTACTGCAACATCATGAAACTCAGTTGTGACCCAAATTTTCTGCCCAAGGAGATTATGGAGACACAGAGGAAAGAGACTGATGATCTAGAGTGTGCCTGGGGAGAGTCACATGGAGAGAAAACTTTCTCTCAGGCTCTCACAGAAAGCAAACTGGTCAAGCATTGGCCGTGACTCATCCACATGGATGACACAGACAAAGGATCTACAGAGTAAGGTACAGGATTACAAGATAAACCCTGAGGGGACTTCACTGATCTCATCAGAAACAAAAGCTACATTTTTTGGTATATAGGTCTTGCTCTATTTCAGTCTTAACCATCCAGTAGAAAAGTATTAAAAAGAGGTATACAACGTGGGGCCATAATAATAAGTTGAGCTGTAAAATGGCTATAGTCAACAACTTCTCCAGATAACTCTCTATTGTTGTGGAGTGCTTGACTGTGTTGGATTGTGTTGCTAAGCTTAGGCACCTAAATTGGTTTAATGACAACGGAGTGCCCATCTTTGACAGATCTAGACAAAAAAAAGGGGGATACAAAGGAAGAACCATGATGTGTGTGTATAAACAGTACAGTTAGGATAAATATGCAGTGCTTCTGCATAATTCTATGAGAAGCAAGATTTGCACTAATAATGGTTGGACAAGATATTATGTCAGCTTCTAGTACTATGGACAACCACTAGGAAGATAACAAGGTAGAAAGTATTAATTATTGAATCTGTGATATAATTCAGCTATAAAAAATAAGATAAGTAAATAGCTATACTCTCTTAATTCACTGATTAGAGACATCTGCCATAATAATGTCTGTAAGTATATCATGTATGCACCTTGTACGATACCAAAACATTATGAAAAGTTTGCAATGTATTAATTTATTGAATCTGTCCTGCTAATTTGTCTTGAAACTGTCTCATTGCTATTTGTTCTTCAATAAAAAATAATGATAATAAATGCTATTGATAGCCTTCAAGGTCAAATTGACTCATTAGCTTTGGTTGTCTTACAGAACAGAGGACTTTAGCTCCTTTAACTGTCCAACGAGGAGGTACTTGCCTCTTCTTAGAAGAGGAATGGTGCTATTATGGAACAAATCTGATGTAATTTTTTTTTGGTACCTGGAATCAAACTCATGACCTCATGCTAACCAGACACACAATATGCTGCTGGGCTATACTTCTAGCTACTTTGCTGGCTATACCAGCAAATCTGGTATAATTAAAGAAAACTCCAGACAACTCTGAAAATGCCTTAAACAAAGGACCCAAGAAATACTAGCTGCGTCCTCTTGGCTGTGTTTCTTAGAGTACTTCCCCACATGAACTGAGGCCTTATTTGGCTCCCTTGATGTCTCTCATACTAATTCTCCTGTTAGGCTTGTGTGCAGTCTATTTTCTGACCCAGTTTCTCCCCAGTTGTGCTGAGCTTATGCATTGCCAATTGCTTTTGTAGATTACACCAACTTATCAGCTCCCATTGAAAGAATCTTTCTAAGCAGAAAAAGTGGGGATGTGATGAAAAATTAAAATCAACTAGTAGTCTGACACAGAATAATTGATGCTACCTAATAAAACTTCACCATGCTTTAAGCCTTTGTACTTCCTGCTTGTAAAACTATATAAACTAAGCCTAGCTCAGCTCTGGGCTAATGTTTTAGGAGTGATCCCCATCAGCCCACCAGCATAATAAAGTTGGTTATCTTCCAACTCTTGCAACAACACCACACCCTCTTTTTGAGGTCTGCTGATTTCCTGATTCCCCTCAGGTTCATGATCAATGGAATGCATCTGCTCTAGCAATGGCATTATGATAACAGCTTTCACTCTCAGCTCCCAGTGAAAATGCTCTGCTGTGTACAGGGTTTCCAAACTATCTCAAAACTTAGTAGTTTAATTTTTTTAATGTTTAATTTATTATTCTATGATTCTATGGGTAGGGAAATCAGGGCACGGACCAGGGATTCAGAAGCTGTGTGCTATTCCTTTGTGATATCTCCTATGATCTGAACAACTAGAAGAGCCAAGGCAAAGGTCCACACCTTTCTGGAAGGCCCAGGCTGTGTGAGTGAGAGATCTAGGATCACAAGTGGAAGCTACCACTGTCTTAAGGTTTAGGCCTAGAGACTGGTGATGACTTGCATCCTATTTTATGGGTTGTGAGTTATAAGATCAGCCCAGAAAATGCAAAGATCCAATTCATGGAGGCCTCTTTGGGGGTCACTAGGACAGGTTGGAGAGAATTACTTGGGGTGTGTGAACTGATACAATGTATATGTGTGCATAAAATAAATTTTATCTGCATTTACAATTAAGAGGTTAGATAATCTAACACACTAAAGACCATCTCCATTTAAACCATAAATTAAGAAGACAGTACATAAGCACTCAGGAGACTGAGGCAGGAGGATAGTAGCAAGTTTGAGATCAGCCTGGGCTACACAATGAGTCTAGACCAGCCAACTATATAGAGAGACCCTGTTTAAAAAACTAAAAAAAGGTGGTATATAGAACTCATGGAAAGGGGCTATTATTTTCTGACCCCATTTCCTAGAAAAGAAAGGCAGGAGAGAAGCCACTAATATTTACTGAGTACTTCCAACCTACCTGATGATTTTTCTGTGTCATCTTATTTAACTCAATGATTAATGTGGATTCCTGAGCTTACAGTTAAGAACAGCAAGTGCATGATTGGAAAAGGGCCACGAATTCCTGCTCAACTTAAGAGGGATTTTATTTCTCTGGACTCTGACTCTGTGTTGGCTCTGTGGTCTGTCCCATGTACAAGAGTGTGGGGACGCTCAGAGACAGGGTCACGAGATGTGTAGACAAATACCTCCTGGCCCTTTTGAATCCCCCATGACTCCATGAGCAAGGCTGGGACTCCTGCTAGAGGATGGGAAGGTGTGAGACTGCATGGAAAGAGACAAGCTTCCTAGGTGACACCCCAGTGGGGACATCCCTGAAAGGTCAGCCTAAGTCAGCAGGACAAAGGACACTGTGGACTGAAGATGCACAGAGGAGCCCAAAAGCCATGCAGCAGAACTCTGCCCACGCTGCTGACCCACATAGTGCTGTGCTCCACACTCCTGATTTTTGAGCCACTGAGTATTTGGCATGGTTTATTGTCCAGGAAAAACTCCGTGGTATATGACAGTCAGAGGGTTTTGGGGCCAACCTTGCCCAGAGACTCACAGCTGAAGGCTTATAATAGTGACAACTCCACTTTTTGTCCTATGCATCAAGCTGAGCATGTGCATACATGTGTACTTACTTGCACAATTTTTCACAAGCTGATATAGGTGGGTTCAAATTTTAAAAGGACTTAGGTACAATGTGGCTTTTAATGACACATTTAAAAAGTTTAGATTTACTCAGAGAGGGAATGAGGAAATTTATGGACCCAGAATCACATAAAGTTATAAGAATTGATGACCTTCTTTGGTATGTTATACATCTGATTTTGTTTCATTGCTTTCTCATTTCTGTTTTAAAAATTGAAAATTTTCAATATTATTGAAATGTTGAGAATGTCTGAAGCACATTCAAAAAAACCCAAAGTTACTACAGAAACATTTCAAATTTTTACTTATCAAAATGTTGTTTATGCCTATTTCTGATTTTATGACTAGTTAAAAGCATTAACCAATAATTTCAGCTTACATTCAGAGTTTACCATAATTACCTGTCCTATGCTATTCATTGTCCTAGATTCCAAGTAGGGTATAAGGGCTGGGAGACGGGGCTGGGCCACTCATCTTCAGGGTATTCGTTGTGTGCATCGAGCTCTGCCAGGGGCCCTGGACAATAAGTGACAGGTGACAACATGCTGTGTTCCACTGCAGTCAGCTGCCTCTGAACTTGTAGATGAGAAAACCAGTGACCTGGACTTGTTGTCACGGATGCCCTTGTCCTCTTGTGACACAGGGATTGAGGAAGTATTGCCAACAGAACTTCAGAGAGTTTTAGTAGCAAGTGGCCCAGCAGTTGTGTAATTTGTATTCAAATCTCTATTCATAGCTCAGTCGTGAGCTGCTTAAATTGTCTGTGACCTCAGGGTCTGGCACTGAGTAAATGACAATTAAATCAAATGGATAGGGTGATGCTGTCCTCCCAGGCAAGGAGGCCACTGGGCATCATGAGGATATCTGGATCATTTAGGCTACTCTGCTCTCCTCTCTGTGCACAGCCGCGGCAACAGATTGAACTAATTGGCCATTTGCAAACCAGTGGGCTATGACTTTCAACTCCAAGACCACGGTGGTGTGATGTCAGCCAATTAGACACATTTCCTGCCCATAAGTTAATTAATAGAGCTGAACTGGACCATTTTCCAGCCCTGGGAAGAGAACAAGTACGACCACTTCTGCTTCAGTAAGTTAGCACTCTTGGCAAAGAACACTGACTAGGACCAGCGGCTTTTATTTGGGTTAATGTTGTGCTTTCTTCATTTTAAAAATATGTGACTGTATACAAAAAAATTTTAGTCCTGATTCTATAGCAACTATGCCTAAGCAATATTATAGAAGTCAATACAAGAAGAGAGAAAGAGACAGAGACAAGAAACAGAGAGAATGTTAGTTCTAGACAACTTTTCATTTTTGAAGGGAAATAAAATTCATACTTACACCCAAAAGCTCTTTTTGACTTTTCAGTGTAGCAAATATAAAGTAAAGCTAGACACACATGATAACTTTGTGATAGGTTTGCTAAGTTTGTGTAGTATATTTTTATACTATGATCTGATTATTGATCAGATCATAGTATAAAAATATAAAGGGCCGGGGAGATAGCTCAGTAGAATAAGCACTTGCCTGGCAAGTGCAGGGTCCTGAGTTCAATCCCCAGTACAATATATATATGAAAAATCAGGTGCATCTCTGCTTAGATGACATTAGAAAGTGCTTTTCCAGACGCATGCTGGCGTCCTCTCACGTTCACCTACCACCTCTGTTTGCCTTCGTGATTCTCCTGGAGGCAGAATCCAGGCCTTCTTTCACTGAGGAGTCTGAGCCAAGCCCCATCCCATCCCCTCAGATGTCTGGCTTGATGCCCTTGTCCAATTACAATGAGAATTAGGCAGTGGAGTTCCAGAAGCCCCCTGTGGTGCTCTGGCACCACATTTAACCCCTCTCTGCTTCCCCTGTGTACCAGCAGCCCAGGATCCTTACAGGTAAGCTGCCCTTGCTAGGCTGGTGACTTAAGTGCTGCCTCTTCCAGGGAGAAATCTGAATGAACACATTGCAGTCATAGCTCATAATTCAGTAGGATCCTTTGTGTTCGCTAGCAGTCGTAATCTCTGCTTCACAAAGAGACTCTGTAAAATTGCAGGGTTGAGAGCACATGAGAGAAGCGGAGGATCTTGCAGAGAGCCACCCTGACTAGGGAGTGTGGGCTCCCTCCAGCTTCCACCCGTGTGCTTGATTCAATTTTCTTCCTTTTACATATACAAGATCACAGGTGATTTTGATTCTTGGTGTGTCCTGCAGAAGGCGATCCCAGCTTTGTGAAGCACTGTACTCCAAAGTTCTCACCATGCTGTCCCTATGGTGTCAGGCTGGCAGCTCCTTGTTGCAGTGCTGTGTCTCATGGAGCCTTTGGGAATGCGGCTACTTGATGCCACCTTCAACTCAGTGTGCCTCTCTCTGACACAATGCTGTGTGTGACACTGGGCCATTCCTTCTGTTTTCCCCTGGACAGGTGAAAATGATGTGCTTGTGTCATCTGCTCAGCACAAATGTCTTCCTCTTGCAGGGTAAATGGAGTTCACTCCCGACAACTGTGCATTACAAAGTAGTTGGCTGGCTTTGCACTGACAGTGTTGGTCTCTGTTGCTGGCAGGCTGGGTATTTGGCAGCAGCAGTGGCTAAACTGGCATTAGTTGAGAAGCTAGGTCCCTGCTACTGACCCAGAACAGCTTTTACTTTTTTCACAGGGGCTGCTTCTCCCTCTATTCACTATACCAGCACTGGGCTTGCTGAGTACAGAGGACCCCTGATGTTTCCGGCCTACTAGGTTCTTTGTGCTCCCTGCTGGGTGTTTCATGCACATGAAGAACATTCTCGCCTCCACCCAGGACATGATTGCCCTCATTTGCCAAGTTTTCTCCTTCTAGATTTATAATTCTACTTGTGTTCAAATCCAGGGCCACTTTCCACTGACACTGACCCTCTCCTGATTCCCACCTCACTTAATCTGGCCCTGTTTTTCTGGGTGTCTTGAGGGCTTGTGAGGGGAAAGTTCACAAAGCCTCCCTGGCTCTGCACCAAGGAATTAGGTTGTAACCAGAAGAATGCTTTCAGGTCATTATCTTTGCTATCCCACCAGTGCCCTGGCCCCCTCGATCACACAGCCTCAGAGTGCAGTGCCGTGTGTGCTTCCGCAGATCCAGGCCAGCTGGAGCGTGAAGCAGCTTTGGAGCACAGTTCCTTTCCAGCAAGGAGTGCATCTTAGCTGCTGGAAGGGGAGGCCTCTGTACCATATTCCAGGGAGGATGGAAGGAGCGTCAGTTCCAGACAGCAGGCCCCATTTCTGGAGATTTTGGAAGGCCCTAGGGACGCCACGTAATGATTTGGGGTGTATCAAGCCAGGAGTTTCCTTCAATGTATTAGATTTCTATTCTTTCCCAACCAGAGGCCTGGCCTTGATGTAGCAGACTTGCCTTTGGTGCAAGTTTGATTTTCTAAGGAGCTCAGTTACTTTGAGGTCCAAGCCTGGTGCTCAGCATTCTCTATCCTCTCGGCAGGGCATGTCACCTCTCTGTAAGACTTAGAGGAGGCTCCTGGCTCTCACATAGCTCTAAATCAGCAGTCAGTCTCTTGATTCCTCATTATTCATCTCCTTCCTCCCTCTGACACCACACGTGCAATCCCTGGCACATCAGGTGCCAACTCATTCCATTATTCTTTTGTGCATGTGTGTGTGTGTGTGTGTGTGTACATGTATGTGTGTAAGGTCTCACTATGCAGCTTGAACTCACAGTGATTCTCCTGTTTTCAGCCTCGCCAGCACTGGGATTCCAGATGTGCTCCACTATGCCCTGTCTTGGTCGCCTGCTCAGTGCACCTGGGAGAAGGGTCCATGTAATAATGTGGTGCCAGGGATCAAACCCCAGCCCCTGCAGTTGTCTAAGTGGGAGCTTAGTCCACTGAGCTATCCTGTCGGCTCTTAGTTCCATTATTCGTGTAACTTCTCTTCCCCTGCATATCTCAGACATCAGCTAATGAATTCTCTTCCATTACCATACTAGCCCAACTGACCCCTGGTGTAAATTTTAAGATGAGTTGTCACATAAAGCTCACGACTATCTGTGCTTCAGCCCAAAGAGAGGGTCCTTATAGTGAAATGGAGAATAAATGCAACTACAGCTCTAAACTCATGCTCATGTTAGGACCACACACACACACACACACACACACACACACACACACAGATCACCAGAACTATTCATGTTGTAGATGCACACTCAGAGGCGGAGTCTAAAATACTCTGTCCCTGTACAATGTTTATGGAAGAGTGCACTTGAAATAAACACCTTTAACAATTAACTGCTGGCCCTTCTAGGAAGGGACATGACTTAGACTCTGTATGGGCAGTGATTACTCTCAGAGGCAGAGACAATTGGCTTCTACTGAAAGAGGATCTGCTAGCACATGAGTGATACCATAGTGGCTTATACTGTGCTCAGTGCTGTACTGGGTGGCTGGGTGGCTCTGCATTCCTTCTTCTTAGCACTGTATGAGCACAAGTGCTCTTCCCGAATGCAGCCCTCTACAAGTGGTTGGTGAATGCTGGTCATGGCTATGGATGTTGCTAACAGCTCGCAGTTAGAAGTAGAAAGCAAGAGAGCTATTGAGGACTGGGAAAAGAAAGCCAGAGGCGCCCTCACTGATAGAAGGGGAAACTTGGGACCATGTGAGGCAAGTGAGGGTGCCACCCCAAAACACATCATCCAGGCTGGGACAGGCTCCAGTAGGAGATGCTGCTTCTGGGTCTGTGATAACACAGCATGAAGAGCAGTCACCATCCGGGGACTTTCAAACATTCATCTTGTAGCCTTATTGACTGCTTCTCTGACAATGTGCACAGGGAGTGGACTGTACACAGAACGCTGTTGTGTCTGCCATGCCATAATCACATTGAGGAGATGTATAGCTTGAGATTCAACAGCAAGAAGTTGCTATGTGCGCATACACACACACACACACACACACACACACACACACACTTTGCTGCTGGCTTTTCATGCCACATGCCCACATCCCAGGCTGCCTCAGTTACTTTTCTCTTATTGCAGGGACAAGATACTCAACACCCAGAATTAAGGAAGGAAAGGTTTACCTAACTCACAGGTTGTGGAGGTTTCGTCCATGCTTAGTGGCTCCAAGGCAGAGTGGCACATGGTGGGGGGCAGCCATTCATGGCAGTGGAAAACAGCGAAGAGAAAAGGGAGGAGCTGCAACTGAGGCAGCCAGCAAGCCTCTCTCCCCTCCTCATATTGCATTCAGGCTATCCACCTGAGGGCAGGTGTAGCACTCACCCATAATCCTAGCATTGGCTTATGAATTAATCACAAACTCTAGAAGCCTGCCCCAGTGACTGCATGAGGTTTTGGGGACACAATTAGACATAAACCCTAACACAAGCCTCCTGCAGAGTCTGACTCAAGAATCTTCTTAGAACTCCCTTTGCCTTCCCAGTGTGGCCTTCAGGGTGGGCAATATACAGGTAGGAGATGTACCCCAAAGGTGCTGCCTACCTCCAACCCTTCATGTATCTTCAGTGTTGGAGCTGGAGCACTTCTAGGATTATGTTCATTTGCTGTAGATGATCAATTTGAACCAAGTAAGCAAATTGCCAAGTTATTGCCATATAGCCTATGCAAACTACCACGCAACCTTATTAGCTCATTTAGCTTAAAAATTAGAAAGTGCAGGCATGTCAATGTGTGGTGTATTGATAAGAATGTCATTAGTAAGCAGATTGGAGCACACACTGAGAATTTCTTTCCCTATTAAATCCATAAATAGTAACCATTTGGCATGCAGTCTTTAAGTCAGTAATTATCAAATAAAGTCACTTTTGATCTTTTTCTTTGCTTGGCTGATTTATTCTCCTATCTTGTCAAATGAAGACTTTTACCAGAAAAAGATTCCTTTCCTTTTTCTTTTTAACTTTCCCCTGATTTAGTCTCCCTGACAGGAAGATGATAGCAGCTCTATTGATGGCAACGAGCTGAGTTATGTCATTAAATTTTAATCACCTTTCTGCCTGTGAAGTTGATAATTGGGGGCTGTTTAATAGAGCTGTTTCGTCAGGGCTCTGTAAGTCCCTCAGAAAGGAACTACATATAAAAGGCAAAGAGCTCAGTCACTTATCACTGCAACCCCCGCTCATCTGGGCATAGATTTTGCACCAGATAGCCAGCTCTCCAACACCAGGAGCCCAAGTATAGCACTAGGATTCAAATTGGATTTTCTTTCCCTTTTTTCCTCATACCCAGTGCAAGGATCACATGCAAGGTAACTGTGGGCCCAGAAGCCCACAGCTATGCTCTACACTTTCTTTTCAAAGACACCTTGTCCTTGTCTTCTGCTCAGTTTTACTGTGAACCTGAAATTGGTTTAGAGAAGGAAGTCTATTAGCTTAACAAAACAAACAAAACTGCTGCCCCATTGTGTTCATTTGCCCATTGAGCAAATGCCCACTTTTCAAACTGTCGTCTCATCCATGTCTGGCAACTGTTACCTATGCTCATGCTGTCTGTCATCCCATCTCTCCCAAACCAGACTTCTTTTTCCAGAGGGGACAACTCTCCCTTTTCTTCCATCTTTGACCTCCATCATAATGAACTCCCAGGTTACAGAAGGAACCATACTGCCATAGGACCCATGGCTAGGAAACTCTTAGCCCTGTGGCTCAGCACCTCTGCCTCAGTGGTGGCGGGCCACACGTACTTCCCTTTTCCATCAATAGGGGCTGCCACATGGCATTCCTCCGGAGGTGGGGCGTGGCTGAGAATAAGCGGGTACAGTGCTTGTCTTGGAATAGTTTATAATCTAGTATGAGGACAGGTGTCACATGGGCGGTCACATGAACACTTGAAAACTTCTATGAGAGCACAATGAGGGCACGTTGCATTGGTGAGACCCGGCTGACTGAGATCCTATTTTTGCTGACTGTGTGCCAGGAGGTGTGAAGCCATTTGCAGGGATGAAGGCCACTCAAGAATCACACAACCCCACTCTCTGTGTCTACCGTAGAGGAGAAAGCAGAGACAGAAAATGAGCCCCGAGGGTCTCATGGCCCATAGTAGCTGCCACAGACCCCGTCAATGTTCCGCAGCAATCTGACAGGCACAAAATTGCATCCCAGTGTGGTTCAAGAGAGAAAATGTAGCTGTAGTAAGCAGTTCTTAGTTGCAAACAACACTTCCATGGCCATGATGATGGAATACAGAGGTGGACACCATTAAGAATTGTGGGAGATGGTGCCTCAGAGGTGGAGACGTGAGGAAGTGGGCCTGTGTCTGCCAGAGCTCGTGTGTGTGGTGGCTGCTGACTGCGTCACAGCTGAACCCACAATTTCCATAGAAAGAAGCCAACATTATGCTGGAAACTGGAAAATCAGTATACTTGTGCGATCACAAAACATAAAAGGAAAAAAAAAAAAGAAAGAAGTGAAAGAGTGAAGAGCTGAGACATTGCTCATTTCTAGGAAAGAGGAATGGAGAAGGGGATGGAGTGGGCCAGGTGACTGCTGCGCCTGTGTGTGTCTCCACTTGGATTGACTTCATTCACCTTAATTTCATGTGCAGTTGAGACAATGGGACTGGGCCCTCCTTCAGCCTAGCCCACCCCAAGGGTGCTTCTGCATGCTCTGCACTAGCTACATTCCCTTGGGAAGGGCCAGGAGTGGTCTGAGGCTGCCACTCCCCACTGCTGCTGGAACCCAAGAGCAGCCTGAGAGCTGTGGTCTGGTTAGAGGGCTAGGCTGGGCTCTTCCCCTCTGTTTCCACCATTCAGAGTCTCCTGGCCAGCCTGTGACTAGGAGAGAAGGGAGGTACTGAGCTGCTCCTTCGTGACCTCTCCCTCTTTCCATGTTTCCTTCATCTTTCCCTCTCTTCTTATCCTGTATCATGCAATCAAAAGAAAGGAGCAGCTGAAGGGATGAACGGAGAGCAAACAGAAGTCCTGTCACCCTCCATCTAGGAGGAGGGGACGAGCTGGGCTGTGTCAAGCTTCATTTCGGGAGTGGGGCGGGGGGCGAGCTCGGTAGCACAGTACACATCCAGAAAGTACAAGGGGGCTCTGTCCCCAGCCCCACCGAAAGTACACAAACAAACAAATATATAACTTTAAAAAAGAAAGACCCTGTGAATGCAGAAGAGCTCTGGCCACCAGAGAGCAGACGGCCTCTGCAGTGGGGAGGAAGCACCACCCAGGTGTCCTCGCTCCCTGACCTTGTGTTTGATATGAGTTTATAGTATAAATATGGAACAAAGTCCACGGGAGGCTTTTTCTCAAAATGTTTATGGAAAAAAAGGAAAATGCTCGCAGAGCAAGCAAGGTTCTAAGACCTTTTGAGTCCTGTCACCTTTGACCCAGGTATGAAGATCGACAGATTACAGCACTGATGTCACTGCCTTAAGTGGACAAGCACAATTTTAATGAGTTTTATGTGCAACACTAGTATTTTATTACTTCAAGTTGATCTTCTGTGCAGTTTTAGTTAAACTCCTCTTTGCAGGGTCTTTGTGCCTGTTTATTCCCTCTTCGTCGATCTCCATCCCTCATTCTTCCACATCCCACCTGCCACCCATTCGGCAAATATTTACTGAATATCTTCTACATTCTAGGCATTGTGCCAGACAGGAAGTAGACTGAGTGAATAAAAAGTCTGAAAAGGGATCCAGGCTAGGACTTAGGCCCCTAACTAGACAACTAGAGCACCCTAGTTAAATCATGATAATCCAGTTTAATGTAATGTTTAATTTCCGTGAGCCTCCATTTCTTCACACATAAAATGGCAGTGACAGCAATCCCTTCTTAGAGAACTAAGTGTGACAATGCATATCTAAAACCCTGAGACATGGTCAATCACTTGGCAACAGGAATGCAGCATTATCATTGTTTTGTATTATGCCTATTGTTTTCCTAAAAATATGACTTAGTTTGGGCCACCATAGCAAAACCACAGAATGGGGCTCAAACAGCAAGAATTTATTCCTCAGTGTACTGGAAATGAGATGGCTAAGACTGAGGTGCTGGACCATTTGGTTTCTACGTGTAGGTTTCTCTTTCTGGCTTAAAGATGGGAATTTTATCCTGTTCCTACATGGGAGAGAAGGAGAGACAGAGAGGGATTGAGAGGAGAGGAGAAGAGAGGAAAAGGGAAGAGAGGAGAGAAGAGAGGAGAGAAGAGAGGAGAGAGACAGAGAACAGCTTTTCTAACTTCTCTTATGATAGAGAAGTTAATCCCATCACTAGACCCCTCCTCCATAGCCACACAGGACCCCAACTTCCTCCTAGAGGTCCCCTCCAAATGATCATGAAATTTGGGGGAACATGAGCTGGTTAGTACACAGCACAGTGTGGCTGCCTTGTGAGAAGTGGTGGGTCTGGGACTCTTAAGGCCCAGAGTTGGGGAGTGAAGTAATACGGTTGAGTGAATTTTGGTTTTTTGAAGGGTTCATTTCTGTTCTATATTTATTTTGTTTGTTTTCTGTTGGTGCTGTTGTCACTTAGCTTATATGTTTGACTGTTTCTGAGAGAAACCCTGGAGCAAAATTGCACTGAGATCATTACTTGGAAGCTGATATAAATCTGGGCAAATACTTTATTAGGTAAAGATGGGTTACATATGTCTGTAAACATGGGGAAAGATATTTTCCTATTCATTTTATTTACTTAGCTTGCTAATTGTATTTGTTGTGAGCAGCTTAAAAGTAGAATTTAGTATAGGAACCCTGGGGCACAGGTATGCACAACTCTGGGCTGGAAGTTTCTTCTACTATCATTCTTTCCCCTGAGTTATTACTTGTGAAATGAGAAAGGCTTTGCATTTAGATACTCTTTTCACTGACTGACCACCACGTCGAATGAATGCACACAAAGCTTTCCTTTATTGTTTGAAAGCCTGAGGATAAGGCATGAAGTCTTATCCTTATTTTCTCTACTCTCTGTGTGTTTCATATATTCATGATTGGCATCACAGTACACAATGAGACAGTTCATGAGACATCCAATTCAAGGATACTTGTTTTCCTGTGCTACAGAAGGGCCTATGCTGTGTTAGGCATCTTTCCAGGTGTTGGGGTCAGTGACAGTCAACATAACAAATTTCTAAAGGAACTTAGCTTTTTGATGATCATGACTTTTTAATCAAATGGACTCATAGCATAAAGGGGCAACAAAAAAGAAGGCTCACTTCTGTTTCTTTGGAGACACCCCAGCCTTTGCCTCCTCCACGGACGTCATCTCCTGGCTTCCACCACAGACCCTTCAGCCTCTTACACGACCCATCCAGTACACTACCATAAGCCCCAGTGCATGAGTTTCTGTACTGTTCTACATTTGACTCTAATAGAGGCCCCCATAAACCAATCTTGTACATTTTTATACAGTTGCATATCCTGCATTAAATCTGTTACTCTATGTACACTGAATGACACAAGGACCATTATTTAAAATAGGGGAGGGAGAGAAACCAGGTGAATAATTATTTCTTTCAGGAGAAAATGTTATTATTTATTTATAACATATGATTTGGCCACATTTTGTTTCCTGTCACTTTGAAATCTCACAACATTAGTTTACCAAGTTTCTGTCATACCTGTGTGGTGCTATTAATAGTGACCTGAAGTGTGCTGGCTGTCATGAGGTTTTCTACGGAATGAAATCTTAACCTTTCACCTTCAGTGGTGAAACAATGAGGATAATTTAGACAGTATTTTTTACTTTAAAGAAAAATAATGAACAATGAAATCTATAGAGATAGAATATTAACATGACTCTTAAGGGTCAGTAACTCATTCCAATAATTTTTCCAAAATATTTGTGTGCATTCTTATAGTCCTTAATTTTACATGAACTTCACTGTCAAACAGGAAACTGTTCTCTAAATCCAGGCCCTTCTCAGGAACTTAACTTGCATGATTTTTTCCTAGGTCATTAAAATAGACTTTTGCAACCCACTGAGTGAAAATCTAGCCAACATGCCAACATTTCACACACACAACACAAACAATGAGCCTTTTTGTGTATGTGGTACCATGGATCAAACTCAACGCCTTATGCTTGCCAGGCAGGCAATTATGCTACTGAGCTATCTCCCCAGCCCAAAACCACAATGAGCCCATTTTGATTAAAATAGGTCCTTCTGTAGCACAGGAAAATGATCATCAAAATATGATCATCATCATACAAAATAGTTGGCATAGATATACAGCTACTTTCTTTTAGTTAAATGAGAAGAAAGTTTTGAACTAATAGTGTTTAGACAAAATACCATGTCTACATCTTGTACTATGAATAACTACTATGAACACAACAACATGCAATGTATTAATTAATGTAATTGTACTACTAGCCTGTTTTGAAACTATCTCATTGCTATTTCTTTCTCAATAAAATTAATATAAAAAAGATTTCCTGAGACCTTCTGCTTCTATGAGTTATACTTTTAAAGATGCCGTACATAAATGAAATCATATAGTACCTGTCTTTCTGTGCCTGGACAATTTCATTTAACAAAATATCCTCCAGATTCCTCTATGTGTTTCTTAAAAAAATAAGGATTTCCTATAAGATAGGGATAAATCATAGTCCATTATATATACATACACCATTTCTTTGTCTTTGTCTTTCTGGATGGACACTTAGGTTGATTCCATAGTTTGGGCTTTGTAAGACACTTGGACTGTGTAGGAATCTGTTGGTCTCTCAGTGTGATCTATTGAACCGAGGGAGAAATGGTGGCAGGAGTGAGGAAAAGAGACAAGAATACAAGAGATGGTTTAGGTGGTGGCCCATCTGCCAGGTTGCCAAGACAGCGCTTGCCTCCCCTGCAACAGTGTGCATGTTCATTTATACCTTTGCAAAGTTAGTAACATGTGATACAAGGTTGCCTAGTGGACCAAGAGCCAACCTTAACCAGTCAGGATGCCTATCTTAGCACTGATGTAGCTTGTCTACTTTACGCACTGAGGTCTAGTCCTGCTTTCACACATTTGACCAGTTTTTCAGCTTCTGTAGGTCCCAGTAGGACTGAGATGTCTAGAATATAACTTAGTATAGTCATCATGGAACACAAAATGGAAATTCCTCAAAAAATAAACTAGAACCACCATATAGTTCAACAACCCTACTACTGGGTATACATTCAAAAGAAATAAAATTAGTATGACAAGGAGATATCTATCTACACTCTATGTATATTGCATACTGTGGTATTATTATCACATTCATGACATCTAAGGCAGCTAGCAGTGTCCTATGCCACAGCATGAATGCTGGGTTGCCTTAAGATTTTCTTTGCTAGATTATTTATTCCACTGCCCTCAATCTTAGTCTCTTACAGTATCAGGTCATGAACAAATGGAGAAAATTTTCTGCTGGAGTGTAACATAAGTGGCCTTTAGTCCAATTGTCTTCAAAGGAGGTTAGAAGCAACTGTCTCCTCTGCACCAAGCCAGATAGTCTCGTCATTTAATCCCATACTTTCAACTTTGACTGTTCCCCAAGAAGAAGATGCAGTATACATCAGTCAGAGACAGATAACTGAAATTCTGAAATGCTGAAAACTCCAAGAGGTATGAGCCAAGAACTTGTCTCCAGGTCTGGCCCCAACCATGCTGCCTCATTGTGACCACTGTTGCTGTTAGATGTGATGGGACATAAATAGGTGTCTAGGCACACATCAGCCTGATAGACCACTGATCACCTCGGGTGAGATCAACGTGCCATCAGCAGTGCAACCATCACCTTGCATTCTGCAGTCCCCAACCCATGCACCCTTCGTGGGCTGTTACTCAAGACTCAATGGCCATAAGGGTTTGGGAACTGTTCTGCTATTTGACAGCAGACCCTATGCACCAGATGTGGTTCTGGTACAGCCCACTCCTCTATCTCTTCCAACTCCATCACAGTCCCCTGACAAAGAAAAACAGAGGCTTCAAAATTGTAAAATATTTATAGACTGTCCAACTGCTAAAATACATCTCTCCTGACGGTAAAGCCAGCTCAAGATCTCTGCTCTGCCAGTGTTGTCACAGTTGCCTTCAGCACATATTTTCTCAGTCTTCTGCCACCAACAGGCTGCTGGTATTCCTGCCTGGACCTGGTAATGTCTTCTGTCTTTGATTAGTTCCTGTCAGCCAATACCATTTGAGTTTAAAGGAAAGGCCTGAGTTCTAGACTCAAATGTCCACTGACCTGGACCCAACTTCTTAGAGGTTCAAAATCTTGTTTACCCTCTTTACAGAAGCTTAGATAGCTGACAAAACATCCCTACATTTCTGATGACAACCAAGCTGCCTCCTGGAAAGACAGACACAAAATCTCTAATACCATTCAGGCAGAATTTAGTTACAAGAAAGAAACTCCATGAATTTGTTAGAGCTGTGGATTTCCACAAAATCTGGATCCTTGAATGCACAAAAACAATGATGCTTACTCAGACTGTCAGCCCCTGTGCAAATACTTCGATCCAGCATCTAAGGGCTGCCTGCCCCTTTGTCTCTGCTCTCTAATAGCCACTGTTCTTACTGAGAAAACTAATGAGCTTACCTTAGACAAAGACCTGACTGTCCAGGTGCTATATGGTATCCTAGACTGCTGAGTAACTGTGGATCACTCGTTTCTGCCACTTATCTGTCTACCAAGCTCAGCCCACAAGACCATGATCGAATAATAAACATCATGATAGATGCTGAGTGCACCCTGTTTGCAGATAAAAGAAGCTCATTAAGAATGAAGTCTGACAGGCTAGATATGCTGTGTTCACAATGGACAAAGTTATTTTGGCCAAAGCCTTCTTGCAACTGCTGCTTGCTGGCTGTTTGGAAAGTTGCCACCAAGAGCGTCATACCTCCACTCCTAAGTGTCTGCAAAGGATCCAATTAATTGAAATATTAACCTCAACCAGCAAACCTTTAACTGTTACCCCCATATTAACCAGAGATAGGCCTGCCCCCACATGTTCCACAAGCTCAAGACAGCACCAGTACCCACACCACTGTTTCCACTTAAACTAAAGTGTCTCTGTCACTGGCCCTGACCTCTTCACATTTAGAGATATACAGATAGGGGTTAGAAAGATAGCTCAGTGGTCAAAGTGTCTACCTGGCAAGTGGAAGGACCCAGGTTTGACCCCTGGTACCACATGCTGTGCAGGCCCCAAGGCAAGCCAGCCACTGAAACTAGGCATGTTGGTGCACACCTATAATCCCTGCACTGGGGAGGCTGAGACAGGAGAATTACCACAAGTCCAAGATGTGTAGTGAAACCCTGTACCAAATAAATTTTTAAAAATAAAAAATAAAGATATACAGATAGACAATGCTTATCTACAGCTACTCAGGCTGGCCTGAGGCATTCCTTGCCCTTGCTGAGAGGAAAATAAATGTTTTTATAATCATGGCATGAAAAATCATCCCTAGATATGAGCTCCTCTTGATCTTTGGCAGTGAAAACAGGTATGTATTTGTAGCAATGATAATTAAATAAAAACTACACAGAACATACAAGCCACAAGCTCTAAAAAGCTAATAGAATAGAATAGCACCCTGCAGAAACAACTTGTAACTAGCTCAACAAAATTTTAGCTGAAAGCCCAGCTGTGCCTATAGGTACTGCTGCACACACATATAACTCTGGTACATACTAACTACCTCTACAAGTCATAGAAATCCAGCTTTAGATCCACCATTCCAGAATTCTGGAGAATTTACCTGAATTAGATGGCTCACTCTGAAGAGAGAGCACAGTCAAAGCCCTCCTGTGGGCACTCTCGACACTGATCAGTCCACACGTGGCTGAAGCTTGAAGACACCATCCACAGGATTGCTCCACACCTTAATGCATCACTTCTCTTCAGTTTTGTACCTTTTCAGGATGCTTATCCAAGTCATTGCTTTGCTTTAACTCTAAGGATGGTTGCCCCAAAAGAATAACCAATAACTAGCAAGGTACTTAAAAATGATAAAATCTTTATATCAAATCATATTGGACACCCTCCTAGATCAGGTTAACTCTTTCACTTCCTTGTCTGAGTCAGTTGAGGGAGAAACAAACCACAAACTCCTACTGGGAACTTTCAGTCTTTGGAACCTTGGCTTGGGTCCATCCTAGGAACATGGACAGCCCCAGTGTCACCTCTTCTGGTTTGATCTCATCTCAGAAGAACACACATAACATGTCCAGTGGAGATTTTCTGGGGAAACTAAAAGAAGGAGGACATGTAGCAGAAAAGGCCTCCCTACCCCCAGCCAACACACTTCAGTGTGTTAGTTTCCAGGTACTAGTTCCAGTTATTGTTCTTGTTACTTGGCTGGTCACTACAAATGCATATTATAAGAACCAATTCCCAACTAACCAGCTATTCTACCTCTGTATATCCTGCTTGTTTATCCCACATGAGCCCTAGACCATCAGAGATCAGGACCTAATATCTTGGAAATGATTTGCACCAATACCTTTTTTTGGGGGGAGTACAGTAGGCTTTATTGATGGTGTGCAAGGGCAGCGAGCCAGGGATCCTGGGGATCCTCCCCTTCTAGGGGGCCTGGAATAGAAGCTGTGAGGAGAGATTCTCAGTGTGGGGGCTGAGTAGGGCCATGACTTCTTCTCAGTGTTGGGGCTGAGTAGGGAGGGAGCATGCCCTTTCAATCCTTCTGATCTCGCGGGGCTGTGGTGGTGGAGGGCCACTTACTCCTTGGAGGCCTTGTGGACCATGAGGTCCACCACCCTGTTTCTGTAGCCGAACTCATTGTCATACCAGGAAATGAGCTTCACAGAGTGATCATTCAGGGCAATGCCAGCCCTAGCATCAAAGGTGGAAGAGTGGGCATCACTGTTGAAGTCGCAAGACACAACGTGGTCCTTGGTGTAGCCCAGGATGCCTTTGAGGGGACCATCTGATGCCTGCTTCACCACCTTCTTAATGTCACTGTATTTAGCAGCTTTCTCCAGGTGGCAGGTCAGATCCACCACCGACACATTGGGAGGGGGCACATGGAAGGTCATGCCCATGAGCTTCCCGTTCAGCTCTGGGATGACCTTGTTCACAGTCTTGGCAGTGCCAGTGGATGCAGGGATGATGTTCTGGGCCACCCTGTGGCCATCATGCCACAGCTTGCCAGAGGGGCCATCCACAGTCTTCTGGGTGGCCGTGATGGCGTGGACTGTGGTCATGAGTCCCTCCACAATGCTGAAGTTGTCATGTATGACCTTGGCCAGTGGGGCTAAGCAGTTGGTGGTACAGGAAGCATTGCTGACGATCTTGAGGGAGTTGTACTTCTTGTGATTCACACCCACCACAATCATGGCAGAAGGGGCAGATATGATGACCCTTTTGGCACCACCCTTCAGATGATCCCCGGCCTTCTCTGTGATGGTGAAGACACCAGTGGACTCCACCACATACTCAGTGCCAGCATCACCCACTTGATGTTGGCGGGATCTCCCTCTTGGAAGATGGTGATGGCCTTTCCGTTGATGACGAGCTTCCCTTTCTCAGCCTTGACAGTGCCATGGAACATGCCATGGGTGGAATCATACTGGAACATGTAGACCATGTAGTTGAGGTCAATGAAAGGGTCGTTGATGGCCACAACATCCACATCAATGCCTTTTGATACAAATAGATCTATCTCCAAATCCTCGATGTTGTTTTGGTGCTTCTGTTTGCAATAGCAATAAGAGAAGCCAAAGTGGAACGGGTGTTGACATATTTTTTTTAAAATTTATTTATTTGTATTTTAACTTGAAGAGTGAAAAATAGAAGCAAAAACAAAGAGAACAAATGACATAATCAGGGTAACATACAACAATACATATGTTATAGATTTTCACAACATGGATGGCTAATTTTTGACACATTTTGTAATGTCACATGCAACTTTCCTCTGAGGATTATTATTAGTTAGGCAAGTTTGTCCTAGAATCCTGCCTCTATTATTCTTTGTATCCACTGATTTATCCAAAGGGGACTCTCAAAATTTTTTATAGTGAGCACAGTCTGTCAGTCTGTCTGTCTGTTTCCATCTTTTTCTCTCTGTGGTATATATGTGCATTAAAAACTGTTGTTATTCTTTCTGAGTCTACAGCATATATATAGTTTGGTGGATGTGTCCAGCTGAAAGCTTATTGGAAACAGCATTGGTACTTGAGCTGAAGTCACCCATAAAATGGTTTATTTCAGTGAAGTATTTCTTGGCTTCATTCAGAAATTAGTGCTAAAAGCTTCTTCCAAATAAATCACGAGTTAAGGAGACAAGATCTTTAATTTATGGATAACATTTGGTAGCAGTCCTAGCTTCTAGTGTCCTTGGCTACATTCATGTAGCTTAATGTGTGTTTGGTATTGGAAAATTTCATCATCCACATGGATTTTAGTCAGTGAAAGATAAACTCTTTCCTTAAACTCTTTCCTTTCTCAGCAAAGAATATGGAAATTAAGCATCTACTTTCTAATTTATGTCCAGTAGCATATATTTAAAGAGATATCATCAGAAGGTAGGCATTTATAGTTGATGTTCAATCTACTTACTGTCAGAACAGCTTCTTAGACTATGCTAGGCTGAAAATTACCTCATGAAATTATCAATCTTTGGGAAACAGCAGTGATTTCAAAATCACTGAACACCTTCCCACTTTTATTGCGCCACAAATTAGAGCTTTGTCTTTCTCCTCTGTTCCGCTTCTTTCTGTCTCTCTCCTGCTGTTTTCTTCTTTTAAAGGAGCCTGCTGAAAGGATAAAACTGTAAAATACTCCAGCTCAGATTTTCCTTATATTGTAAAAACCCAGGAGATATATTATAGATATTTATGAGAACCTAATTCTTGACCAGGGGCTGGCCAAATAGCTCAGTGGATTGAAGTGCCTGTAAGCAGACATAGGGGCCAGGGGTTCAATCCCTGGGCCTGCCATGTAGGCCCCACCCCTGGGGCATGCTGAGATAGCAATTGAGACTGGGCGTGGTGGCACACTCCTACATCCCAGTTCTTGGGAGGCTGTAAACACGTAGATCTCTATAAGTTCAATCTAGTAGTGAGACCCTGAACACCCTGTAGACACTTTCCTAAAAGTTAAAAAAAAAAACTTCATTAAGCAGCAAATCCGCTTTTGTTACTATAGCAATTATCTGAGGTATTCAGCTTATAAAGAGAAGAGATAATTTGGCTGCAACCACTAATCTGGGCAGAGGCCAGTGCAGGAGTAGTGGCCAGAGCTTTGGTGGCTGCACATGGCGGCAGGGAACAGAGTGGAGCCAGAGCATCTGTGCTATGGATGGGGCGAGGAAAAGGAGGAGGAGGTGAGCAAGGCCCACTATCCTTTCAAGGGTGCCCTGCCAAAGGCCTGAGAACCCCTGCTTGCCTCTACTCTTGAAGCTTCCCCCAGTCCAATGGTAAGGAGCCAGGTACTGAGCATTCGGTCAACACAGGGAGCTTTTTAGGCCCCAGCACAGCAGAGTTAAGCAACAATAATTAAATAAACAAATAAACCTAAAAAGGAAAAACATATTTTACTAATTTTTAGAAGAGCTGAACTGGATATAGAACGTTATATTCTGTATGTAGGCTGTTTACGCTACATCTCCACTTACACAAGCTAGGAAATGCACACTGATTTTGAAACTATCCTCAGAAGCTGCACCCTGGGAGACTCACATGAAAGATTTCCCCTCAAAGATTCAACCTCCAGAAATGTTGGTGAAGTATTTAAATCTGGGTTTCCACAGGAAAAATATTAAATCTGAGTTTCCAGGGGATGGAGGCAATTACTTTCTCATAAATTGAAAACAAACTTTAATAAGACCAAACAGGCCAGCCAAATAGCTCAGCGGATTAAAGCACCTACAAGCAGGCACAGGGGAATGGGGTTTGATCCCTAGACCTGCTGTGTTGGGCCCACCACCCCTGAGGCACATTGAGACAGCAATTGTGACTGAGCGTGGTGGCGCAAGCCTGTAATCCCAGCTCCATGGAGGCTGTAAACAGGTAGATCACTATGAGTCTGATCTAGGTGTGAGACCCTGAACACCCTGTAGATCCTTCCCTAAAATAAATAAATAAATGAATAAAATAAAAAGATAAAAAGACCAAACCACCACTGGGAGCGGGGAGGGGGGTGGGTGAGGATGACACTGAGGCTGAGATCATGTCCAGGGCTTTCCTCTGAACCTAATGAACATGTTTAAGTTATTGATTCAAGAGATGTTCAAGTCTTTATCATAGATTTTTATTTTTTTGCTTGGAATTTAGCTGTAAGCAATTTTTATTTGTGATTTAGTACAAAAGGAGTAATAATATGCACTACAAATAATGAGATATATATTTTTTGGTTAATATGATTGATTAATTTGACAACAAATTTTGATTTTTATGCAAAATTTTATCCCAGTGCACTTTGTTTATCTCTAATAATTCTTCATCAGATCATGTAGTTTATAACTTTACATGATAGACAGATACTTTGAAAAACTGAGATTGAATCTCTCTGGTCCATTTTTTTTTTAATGTATTTAGTAGAGGGTCTACAGGGTCTCAGTGTGCAGGGACCTATAGTGATTCTTCTGTTGTCAGCCTTCCAAACGCTGGGATTACTGTCATGCGCCACCATGCATGTCTCAATTGCCCTAGGGGCGAGGCCAGCATAGCATGCCAGGGATTGAATCCCCAGCACCTGTGTCTGCCTAAGCAGACATTTGAATGTGCTGAGCTATCTGGCCAGCCTCTCTGGTGTATCTTTATACAGAAGCATTGTCATGAGGTCATGATGGTCATCATCAGAGGTACAGGACCTTTCAGAGGGCTCAATCACTCTCATTGAAATATTGTTTAAAACTGTAGGATATAGACCTGCTCATTGCTTCAGAAACAAACAAACAAAACAGGAGAAGATATTTATTTTACAAGTGAAGTTTAATTTTGTTGTTTCAATTTCCTAACTTTTTTACATAATCACATTTTTCTTGACATTTTTGAACATCAGAATTTATCAGAAATGGAAGAGCCTGGATTCACAGCTGAATTTATAGAAGATATAATCCCTACACTCCACAAACTCTTCAATGAAATTGAAAAGGAAGCAGTCCTCCCAAAATCATTTCTGGAGGCAAGATTCCACAACCAGGGAAATGCTGATTCCACAGCCAGGGAGAGACACAACCAAAAAGGAGAACTACAGGTCAGTCTCCCTCATGAACATAGACACAAAAATACTCGGTAAAATCCTGGCAAATAGAATACAGAAAATCATCAAGAATATCATACACCATGACCAGGTAGGATTCACCCCAGGGATGCAAGGATGGTTCAATATTTGAAAATCTATAAATATAATATACTATATTAATAGACTGAAATCTAAAAACCACATGATCATCTCAATTGATGCAGAGAAAGTCTTTGACAAAGTCCAACACTCATTCATGTTCAAGGTCCTACAGAAAACTGGAATAGATGGACTCTACCTTAATTTCATAAAACCATCTATGACAACCCAAAAGCTAATATAATCCTAAATGGGGAAAAACTGAAATC
>PVKA01002468.1:0-124527 GCA_004027165.1 Ctenomys sociabilis | reverse complement strand
GGAATAAAAGGGCCAAATGAGACCTAGTTTTCTGAGAAACCTCCGTACGATTTCCACAGTGGTTGCACCAGTTCTGCACTTCCACCAACAGTGGAGAATGTTTCTTTTTCCCTACTCCTCCGCCAGCATTTGTTATTAGTTGGCTTCTTGAAGATGGCCATTCTTTCTGGGATGAGATGGATCGCAGTGTTGTTTTAATTTGTATTCCTTGAATGACCAATGACACTGAACATGTTGCCATGCATTTATTTGCTATTTGTATCTCATGTGAGAAGTGTATGTTCATCTCAGATGCACATTTTTTGAATTTTGGGGGACTGATTTTTTTTTTTTTTAGTTTTTTATATATTCCAGGCAGAAGTCTTTTGTCTGAGAGACAGTCTATTAGTTTTTTCTCAATCCATGGGTTGTCTTTTCACTACATTGGTCATGTCTTTGGAAGTACAAAAGCTTTTCAATAAAGAGATTCTAGTTGTTGGCTCATTGAAGTTTGGTTTTTGTTCATAAACGCTCTACCTACCTCTAAGTCTGCAATTTTTTTTCAGTAGAGTCTGTTTCTGTCATAATATTTAAATCTTTGATCCATTTTTGACTGTAGTTTACTGCACAGTGATAGACATGGGTCTGATTTTAGCCTTCATCATGTGGAAAGCCAGTTTTTGCAGCCCATTTATTAAAAAGGCTATCTTTCTTCCAGTGAATGTTTGGCCACTGTGTAAAACATAAGGTGATTGAGTGTGTTTGTATCTTTTTTATTTTTTAATATTTACTTCTTTATGTATTTGGCACAGGGTCTCACTACCTCAGACTCTGGTGATCATCTTGCTTCAGCCTCCCCAGTGCTGGGATTATAGGCATGCATCACCATGCCTAGTATCCATGGCTGGTGCTATATGCCCAGGGTGGGGCTGCCAAGGCATGTGATAGTGGGAATCGAACCTGGATCTTTTCACTTGCCAGGCAGGTGCTTAGACCACTGGGCTATCTCTTTGGTCCTCTAACAGTTTTAAATATGCTGATATTATACTTAATTTCTGGGGTCTAGATTATTAGGTGTCTGGATATAGATTTATTTTGATTATAGCTAGTTGGAGTTCTATATGTTTCAGTTACTGTATATCAGATTCTTTTCCCTTTCATGAGAAATTTTCTGTATTACTGAAAGTAATCTTTCTATGTCATCTGTCCTGACTCCTGCTTTTTCATTGACACTTGTTTTTCTTTACATGATCTTATAGCTGCTGTTATTTCCTGGCTCATTGTTATTTTTAAGAGGTCTTTTCTCTCACATTCACTAGCTGCAATGCTGTCTTCAAGGCCTGAAAGTCCATCTTCAGTTTTGTTTAAATGGTTTTGCCAGCTTTCAATGACACTCTTAATTTTCGGGATTACCGGTTTGAATCTGTTTCATGATTCTAATTCTTTTCTGTATTCTTCGTTTGGTATTTCCATCATTTTATGCTCCTCTATTTTTTATCTATATTTTCTTTAGTTATGCTGAGAAATTCTTTCATGATTTTTGTCATTTCTTTTTATGCTTAGAAATTATTTATGATCTGATTTCTTCTATAGCCTGATGTAGTTGTTTCTGTACTTGTTAACACTTCAAAAATTTCAAGTGTGTGACTTACAAGTTCTGTGCCCATTTGTCTTGGACTTACTGTGGATGGGCTGGAAGTCTGAGTTTTTTCCTTTTACTTACATTTTTGAAGCTCTTGAAGTCAGTAGAGCTCAGCACAGCTCTAATGAGGGGGAGGCAGGGCTGAGCATCAGTAAAGCTCCCGGAGAAGCTGTCTGGGGCTCAGCCTGGTCTCTGCAATGCTTAGTGGGGCTGAAGTGAGGCTCAGAGGTCTCCCACAATGGTGCGGTGTGAGGAACAGCTCACTGAGGTTTCTGATGCTTTCTGAGGGCTCCACAACTGTGTTGTGTGGGCATCCAGTCTTCTTAAGTATTCTCTTCCCTTCTTTTGATAAATGAATGAATAAATATAGCCACCCACAGAGAAGCTTGGTCTAAGCCTTGAGAGCATCTCACATTTTGTAAGGTGGGTTTGATCCCTCAGGAGCCCTGAAACCACACCCACTTGCCTCTCTTTATTTAGTTTTCACTATACACCCACTGTTTTAGGCTGTGTATCTAATCAGCGCACAATAGCTAAGTGATTCTATTGACCTGGTAGAGCCCGGCCCCTTTGCTTGTTAGCTCCCCTCTTGGCACCTTGCTTTATGACATTCTAAGGAAGCCCAGGTTTCCCTCAACCACATGTACTCTGTCTTGCCATTCCATAGATTCCCTCTGCAAAATTTCTCTGCAGATCATCTACTAATCCTTCTAACAAGAATGAATAAATGGAAGAGTTACTAAATGTTAACCTGTTACTATTTGTTGGAAAAGTTTTATGGAAATGTGTTAAAACACAGACATGCCTGAAATAATAGCATAATGAAAATGTAAAACATTAAACTGACTGAATGTAGGAAAACATTTCCCTTAGATGATCCTCCTAAGCTGCAAATATTGAAGGTCACAGTTTGCATCACACACAGTTAGCGTTGTAGCGTGAGGAGCTTTTGTTCTCTATGTTAGGGGTCAGCAAACTATTATTCATGGACCACATCCTGCCAGCTGCTAGTTTTGTTGATAGCATTTTACAGCCACTCAGACATGTCCATTCTTTAGTACAGTGACTGCTTTCTTGCTACAATATCATAATTCAGTGATTACAACAGACCACATGGCACAAAAAGACTAAAACATTACGGTGAAACTCTTTACAGAAAAAAATGCTAATTTCTGCTGTGCAAGAATGATAGGATGTGGGCAAGGACAGGCTGCTGGTCGATCGCATTGCAATTATTTTTCTCCCTATTTCAGTTTATTTATTTGTTTTCTGTATTCAGGACAGGGTCTAAATACAGACCCTTACTCTTCTTAAGTACTCTCTTCTCTTCTTCTTCTGATAAATAAATAAATAAATAAATAAATAAATAAATAAATAAATAAAATCCACAGAAAGGCTTGGTCTAAGCCTTGAGAGCATCTCACATTCTGTTAGATGGCTTACAGGGTTTCACTATGTAGATCGGACACGTAGTGAATTTCAGCCTCCAAAGTCCTGGGATCACAGGGGCGCACCACCCTGTCCAGTCTCAATCACTGTTTCAGCACGACTCACAGGCAGGGCCAGCACAACAGGCTGGGGATAGAATCCTGGCCACTGAGCTCTGCCTAAGCAGGCGCTTTAGTCTGCTGATTCTTTTTTGCTTTAATTGTAGAACAGTACCTTTAATTTGACTATGTGACCAGGAAGTTTCATTTAGAAATCTCTGAAAGAAATGAACCATGGTCATCTTGAGACATCTTCAGTTTCTACTGCCTTTATACTACAGATATAATTGAATGAGAGTTTGTAGTAATTGTCTGGCCTTTGGTTATATAACTCAAAATCAATCTCAACTTGGCTCTCTTTAGTTACTGCTAATGACTGCTGATTTATCATAATGGGAATTTAGCTCAAGCCCAGTGCAAAAATGTACCTTTTATTCTTATCTTTCACTACTAATGCATTATGTTCATAGTGAGAGGAATAAATATTTAGAAATTATAAATGTCTTTATGATGATGTGTAGAATATAACAACAAAATACCCTGGGTCATCACTATTTTGACTGAATTTTTAAAATTACGAAGGGGCTAGTAATTTTAGAATGCAAAATTTTTGAGTGTATAAATAGTACATTCTTGGATTTTGTGTATCTCAAAGCATGGTCCCCAGAAACTTTTCCAAACGAAGAGGTTAAAAGAAAAAAAGATAAGAAATCAAGTAAGTTTAAGAAAAACAGTTAAGTGAATAAGTTCTGTGTAGAATTTCTGCACACCTGACATATAAAACTCATTGTTAGTTGTGCAGAGAAAATGCAATATGCTCTTTCAAAATATATTGACTCACCCATTCTATGTTTTTTGTGTTTATTTTCTGCAAATCACTATTCTGAGTACTGCCCAGGAAGTCTGTGCCAGACGCCAGCACTTGCCTTTCTCCCTGCTCAGACATTCTTTCTCTAGTTAGCCTCAGATTTCACTTCCTCAAGCACAGATCATCATATTAGTGAGATATTTCCCAACAATGCTCTTTCAAATGTCAGTAACTCTTGATTTCTCAAACACTTCACTTTATCCCTCTTCCTGTTTTATTTCCCCCAATGTTATGCACTACTATCTAAATTGTCATTGCTTACAAGCTACCCCTGATGCCCACTGCCAGAGTTTAAACTCCAAGGACCAGGGAAATTTTGTTTATTGTTTGTATACTCAGGGCCCAAAATAGTGCCAGTATATACAGTGCATGGCACTACATATATATTGAATAAATGAATAAAAATGTTTTCTCTGGTAATTTAAAACTTATTTTTATATTTTTCTGAAGATTTCTGTCATAAGCATTAATTACATTGTGCAGAATTTAGATAATCTGGACTTATTCCTAAATGTGCAATGAAATTATTATTTTTTGACAAATATCTTTGTGATATTAAATCATTATATAATTACAAGTATCTTCTATGTTAAAAAAATAAATGAGCAAAATCATACTTTTCTGAGTTATTCAGTTCTCAACAAATAACAGTAACAATGTCTATAATTTTTACACTTATCAGATGTTTCTTATATTTCTCTTAATTTTAAACTTTCCCACTTCAGCATGTAGGACATATTTCTCCTGAATAAAGTAGAAGTTAGCTAAAGAATTTGAAAAAAATCTGGAAGCTCATAAACAGTAGAGCAGGCTCCAACAATAACATCTGTTTTCTATTAGCTTCTCCTTACTGTAACAAAAAACCCATTTGTGTGGAGCAGGCTCAGCACTGTGAGATATATATATATATATATATATATATAATTATGGAATATATATATATATATATATATATAATTATGGAATATATATATATATATTATTCTGTGGCATAAATATCTCATCCTTATTCTACTACAACATGGTTGTTACCAGTAGGGACATTGAAACAAGGTTCCCTGGGACAAATTATAGCTTCAGATTTGTTGGAAGATATTCTAAAACTGGGAAAAAAATTGTGAGTACTCCAGATGTTTGAATTATATATCAATCTAGCCTTTCTCACTTTTATTTATGAATTTTGTGCTATATGCAGTCCGTATTTTAGTACCTTTGAATATTGCAGTTGATATATTGGGCATTCACTCCATTTAAAGATTGTACTGAAGAAAATTTGGGGCTGGGGAGAGACAGGCCAGTCATATGTGGCCACATGCATGTGAAGCTGAGTAGTTTTATTGTCTAACCTTGTCATTAAAAACTATTCAACTTGGTTGGCTTTATGACCATGACTATGGTCATAAAGGATAAGTATCGCTGTTTGAATAGAAATTCAAACAGCAATACTTATCCTTGAAACAATCAAAAATAGAGATTTACTAATATTTCCCTGAATAAATTTTTATTTCCTCATTAATGTGAATGGGCGCCGATGGCCTCCCCAGGTTCTCTGTCAAAGGGCAACACTTGTGTGCACAAGACTGCCTAAGGGAGTGTGGACGTGCCACCCTCCCAGGGCTCAGAATTGTGCCTCACTTATTCTGCCCTTGTCCATAATAAGCAACCCACGTGTGTGTGCCTGAGTGTGTGGGGTGAAGGATCTGTGAGGCGAAACGAAAGGAAGAAAGTGAGCAACTGCCTTCAGGGTCTGCGTGCAGCAGAACCACAGAGGGGGAGAGCACTAATAATGAAAGCAAAAGCAAATTTTATAAAGTGGCCGTGCAAACATTTTTTGTGCAAGTACTTCCTCAACCACACTCAGACATAATGGTTATAACCTCATTTTTTGTGTCAAGGTGTCAGCAAAAACTGTGAATTTTTTTTTTTTTTTTGGTACAGGGTCTTAGGTTGGACTCATAATTGTTTTCAGCCTGCCCACTGCTGGGATTACAGGTGTGTGCCACCACTCCTGGACTCAGTGGCCAGCTTAGCACACATGGGGGAGAGGCCATCATGGCAGGTGGTGCCGGGGATCGACCCCCGTCCACTTGCTTCCCTACGCAGGAGCTTAGTCTGCTAAACTATCTTGCCAACCCTAAAACTGTGACATTTTTAAGGAGACTATTGAAATACAGATTTTTAAAAGTCTTGCATTGTTAATGAAAAATCTCATTCTAAGTGTATGCACCCTCTTCTGCATCAGTTGATCGTGGTACGTGGACAGATTAATTGGCAAATATTTTAAAACTGATTATCCAGAAACTAATTTTCATGACAAGCAAAAGGTTTTGGGTTGGGGGGAGGTACATTTAAAACTCAAATAAAAAGTGATTCATCATAGGTCTATATTTTTCTAGTTAAATTCTATATTTATGCATGTTTTATGATACACAAAATATTCCATAGAATAAAACACATCTTTAATTTATGAATAAGTTCTATAGTATTCTATATATCAAAAACATGCTAACAACTGGCTTAAAAATGAAATGAGGAATTACCACGTTTAAAAAGCACTCTTTGGTAAATGATGATTTTAATCCAGTGATTGATATTATTCATTCTTTATCAAGACTTGAATTGATGAACTCAAGCCTTCTTGGGTACATTTCTCCTCCTAGGTTTCTGCCATTGTGGGAGTAAGCTTGGAATGAAACACTGAAAATATAATTAATTAGGTAGCTGGAAAACTGTCAAATATTGAATGTTAATTTTCTAGGAATTAGTCTCCATGAAAAGCTCCAGATTTAGAAGATTTTTTTTCCAAGTAAGAATGAGTAGTCATAGAATTTGTTAGAAAATAAAGTCATTCAAGCACTTAATGGGCTACACTTTTTTCTAACTCCTTCCAAAACCTTTCAGGACTTCAGAGATATCAAGTTTCATTCTGTATGGAATGCTGTATCATAAATTAACAGTTCCAGTGACAATGCAAATATGTTTATATGCTCTGAAAGTAGCTCAGACTTCGCTCTAAGATTTGCCACATGACCCAAGGTAATATGGTTAACTTTTTTTTTTTTTTGTCTTTTTGAGACAGGGTCTCACTATGCAGGTCAGGCTGGCCTTAAGCTCACTTTGTAGCTCAGGCTGATCTTGTACTCACAACAATCCTCCTGCCTCAGCCTCCCGAGTGCTCACCACACCCAGCTAATATGGTTAACTTTGAGTCATGCCTTGAACTCAGGACCTCACAGGACTCATTCATTAGAAATTTCTGCAATTTATATTATAGGATAAATAATCAGTAATTGAACATAGTGGAAGGATTTTCTTGCAGCATGGTCATTGCTGAGACCATATGCAATCAATGGTGTGGAAATATTAATAACATCCTAAACATGTCCCCTAGTACTGTGGGCTGGGTCTGCAGGAACAGCTAAAAGGGCTTCGCTTTCTATCTTGATGAGTATCTTGCCCAGTTAGGAACCTGGTCTAAGAATTCAGATGGCCAGGGTTTATTTGCTGTGAAACTGTGGGTACATTACTTAAACTACCAAGCTTCAGATTTATTATTTTCAAAAAGGAAATGAGAATAATGTTTTCCTTGTGAAGTTGTTGTGAATATTATGAAGTATAATAATAACATTAAATGTCTCATTAAATAAAGTTGCATAAGTTTATATTCAGTGAATATTAACTTGTTGCTATAAGAACTGTTATGCTGCACATAACCAGATATAAAATACCACACCATTTTGAGTATAAAAGCTTAACTGTGAAATTTCAGAGATTCAGAACCTGTTTGGATGTGATGTCACTGCCAATACAGATGCATTTCACTCTCCAACAGGGAATCCTAGTTTTAAAAGGTAATTCAAAATAAAATTTCTTAGAAGAGAATGTAATAGGTCTCCTAAAACTGGCCAGTGATGGAAATCATTAATACAATGAACATAGTTATGTGTAAATTGATCTTTTTCATTAAAAGAAGTAAGTTAAGGCAACTGGGTCTGATTTTCAAAACTGGAACTGATTTCAGGCTCATCTGTGATGCCTCAGTGCTTTATTCTTATTTGTGTTTCCTATACCAATGTTGCAATTAAAGGAATGAAGATAAAGGAAAAGAAATCTATGGGCTGGAAGTGTTTCTCCATGGTAGAGCATTTGCCTAGCACCTATGTGTGTGAGGTCCTGGGTTTGACAGCACAAAGAAAGTGGAGGAGGAAAGAAGCAGAGGAGGAAGGATGGAAGGCAGAAGGGAGGGAAGAGGGAGGGAGGGGAAGAGAAGGGAAAGGAGGGGAAGGGATAGAAAGGGAGGAAACAGACAGGGAGGGGAGGGGAAGGTATGGGAAGAGGAGGGAGGGGCAAGGAGGGGAGAAGAGAAGTAGAGGTGAGAAGAAGGAAGGATAGAGGAAGGGAGGGAATGGGAAAGAAAGGGAGTGGAGAGGAGGAGAAGAAGGAAGGGGGATGAAGGAAAAGGAGGTATTATGCCTAATTTTGGTTGTTTAAATAATGTATTAATTGAGTAATATAAAGATCTATGGACAAGAATTGATAATGATGTTCAAAGTTTTCTGTGTTTATATTTTGACTATTTTTTCTCATGTTTCTTATCTTCATATATTGAAAATAAGAACTCATGCCTTTAGCACAGAAGTTTTTGCTAAGAGCCATGCAAAGTTATTAATGAAGGAGAAAGCTCTTGGAAGTACCCTATTAAAAGAGGATAGAAGGAGCAAAGTGGAACACAGGCTTTTATTTTAGGCCTTTATATCTATAGGGATTGGCTAAAATGCGGATGACTGATTATGAAATCTGAAATTTTGAAGAATCTGGTGTGACAATTTCCCAGGAACACTACCAAAGAACAAGATTGTTCCCACCAGGGTTCCGCTTTATTTTTCTTCGTGTTGACTTCATATAAAAGAAGGGTGGAGCCGTGCAGCAGCCCCAGAGCCAAGTAGCTCTGAGGTGAGTCCTGCTAGGCGCCACGGTGCTTCTTCAAGTTATTGTGACACAGCATCACATTGCTGCCATCCTTGGCCTAGCCAAGCTTTTGCCACCAGTTTCTCCTTTTTTTAATGTTCCTTCAATAAAATCAAATGTGACGAATAGTTTTCACTTCCTATAATGCACATAAAAACTTAGTTTTTGGCTACCCAACACTCGAATCCATTATAATTTGTAGGAATCTCACACTGTGTGAGACTGAGCAGGAGTTTGGATGCTGTCACTTAGTAAATACAAGAGAAGACTATTGTCACTTCCCCCAGTCCCCAACATTGGGGCAACAAGTATATGTGACCTATAACCAGATGTTCCTGCTCTCGACACTGAATTCTTAGGAAGCGATACCAAAAAGTAGAGGCCATTTAGAAGTTACACTTGGGGAACTTTCAAACAGTAGTTCACTGTTTGAAATTTAGCAATCAACAAAAACAATTCTGGATAGCCAGAACTTTCTGAAGAAATGAGTTTGTTTGTTTTTGATATTTTCTTGTGATTCCACTGGCCCAGCCCTTCTTGGTTCTAGGCCATCTCTGAACACTTGCCTTTCTCTCTGAACACTTGCCTTCCTTTCTTCCTTTCTTCCTTTCTTCCTTTTCCTTCCTTCCTTCCTTCCTTCCTTCCTTCCTTCCTTCCTTCCTTCCTTCCTTCCTTCCTTCCTTCCTTCCTTTCTTTCTTTCCTTCTCTTCTTTCCTGTGTACTGGGGATTGAACTCAGGACCTTGTGCTTGTCAGGCAGGCGATTATGATGCTGAGCTATCTCCCCAGCCCTCTGAACACATTTTTTGTATAGCTACCCATTCTACAAGAACCCATTAAGTTCTTTCAGTAAATCCTTGTGGACTCATCATGGGCTTACTTGTGAACCACTGGAATATGTTTCTACATAGTTAGCTCTATAGACTTACTTTGCGGCCTTCAACATAAAATGTACTACCACTCTTGTCACTTTCCTACAAATTCTATGATAAGTGGCCTGTTCCATCTTCCTCTGTCACGTCATTTCCTGACCTGTCTTCTATTCTTAACATCTGTGTGTGAAGCCATCCCCCACCAAGCTGGAGCTACATTTCCCTCATGATGAGAAGGTAGCACAGACAGTGGAAGAAGTCATTGACTTGGAGCGGGTACATGTCCAGCTACTGGAATTGATTTGGGCTTTACATTCCATCTTTTCTCCAATAGAACTTTTCAATTTATTTAGTACTTCAGAGACTGTTCTTCAAATTGTTATTATTTCCTGATATTTTAAGTTTAAAGTGAAGAAAATACTACAATCAGGGCCTTGATATGCTAGGCAAGCATTCTATTGCTGAAATATCCTTACCCTCAGCATTAGAAGCAATTTTAAAAATAGTAATGTTAAAATTTAATTTTAGTAATATGAAGTAGTTCACAATATGCACTGATGAAATATCTAAGGTTTGTTGGCAAATTCAACAAAAATGTTATTTTTCACCTAGAGACATTTTTTATCGTTTGCAACCAGAAACCCTGACCCGAGTTTCTGCTGAAGGCCCTGCACAAAAACTACCAAGCATTATATTATAAAGTGAGTCAAGTGCACACTAGTCAGGTTGATTTTCTAAATCAACACATATAACTGAACAGATAGTTGTGTAAAATGGCACTGTACCATCTGGCAAGACAACTACAAATGCCAGGTTTTGATTGCCAATCTTCTGCTATTGAACTCTTGTGATGATTCTTAAAGCTAATTGACAAGAAAACCTTTATGATGTTGTAAGAAGAAAAAGATAAAAAGTAGCAATAGAACATGAAGACAGAAAAGAGTGGGATTCGGGTAGGAAAGTAACATATTAGGTATTTTGTACAGTTAAGATGCAAGTTCCCAATTTCTTAGACAGCTGACTTTCAGTTACTGTATAAAAACTAGTGACAGAAAGGTGGAGCTTTTGCTTTGTGTTGGATCCGAGTTCATTGTGCCACCCGCGTAGCCACCCTTCCATCTGGTCTGTACACTGTTCTTTATTGAAATGAAGAAGTATTCTGGATTTTATTTTATAGAAATTACCCTGCAGTATCTGTTAGTGTGATAGGCTTCACAGATTAAAGGGAATTAGTTATTCTGAAAATCCTATGTCATCACCCTTCTGTGATCAACAAATTCACAGAACTTAACACAGGAATTAAGAGATAGGCATTGAGTATGCACAGGGACAAAGGGGATGAGTGCCTTACCTAGATTATTGGATTGCCTTTTATTATTAATTATTTCAGTATTAACTCTCTATTCTTTTCAAATGGAAATCCTATATTATATTGCTTGGGAAGGATGTGATTACATACCTCATGTTTGCATTTATAGGGGAGGAATATTGCTTTCTTTTATCTAATGAAGATTAAATTATCTCTTCCATGGGAAATAGCAGGAAAGCATGGATTTTGACTGGTTTCAGCTACAGAATTCTTTATTAACATAAAGTTGTATGTTAAATAAATGTAACAGTGAGGGCACCAAAGAAGCCTTCCTTTGCATGTTCTCTACTTGTTTCCTATATCCCGTTCCTGTGCCAATGGTTGTCCCTATGCACATGCAGTTCAGCTCTAAGAGCTGAGAGATTCATATGTCTGTCTGTCTTTGAACTAAACATCTTTATATATATACATTTGTTATGGTTCATGTCTAGTTGTCCCCCCAAAGCCTCATGCAGTCATGGGGTGGGGACTTCTAGAGTTTGTGATTAACTCATGATCCCCTGGGATTATGTGTGCTCCAAGGCCCGGATTATGAGTCTTAGTACTGCTGGGATTATGGGTGTGACTACTACACCCCAGCCTGGGACAGAGAGCCTGAATGTAATGTAAGAGCCCGAGAGACAGAGCTTCGGGAGCAATTGCTCTTTGTTGTCACTGTTGCTGTTCCACAGCCATGAACTGCTGCTCTCTGCCCTGTGCCCCTCTGCCTTGGAGCCAGCTGAATATGGACTGAAACCTCCAGTAACTGAGCTGAATAAACCTTTCCTTCCTTCATTTTGGGTGTTGGGTATCTGTCCCAGCAATGAGGGAACAGTAAATAAGACAGAATTTTTAATTGAGAGACTTTACTATCATGAGATAAAACAGTCATATAATCAGTGCACTATAAAATAAAACATGTAGATTTCTGGCAATAAAAAAATTGATTTTCTATTATTGATTTTACTTACTTTTTGTCAATTTTTATCTCATGTTGAAATCATCTAGAGTTCCTGTTCCAATCACAATTAAAAGACTCTACTACATTGTTAGAGAAAAGAAAGAAGTCATGGGAGACTGCTTTGAGAACTTAACATCTTGGCTAATTTTCTGGAGACACAACCTCCGTGTGTGTCACTTCCCATCTGAACAAATGTTTCCACATATTCCACAGCTTCCTACTGATAAGGACCACCTGTGGACTTGTAGTTGCGAAAAGTACAAATTCCCACAATCATTTCAATCCCAATAAATCAGGATTTTAAGGAGGGGTGTGGGAAGCTGTGCCTTTGACAGGAGCCCCAGGTGAGTCACATCATTGCAAAGTTTGGGAACCAACAAATTCAACATTTCCATCGTTCTCATTCCGGAACTCTGTGTGTCTTTTAGCTTTCCCTTCACAATAAATGTTCCCACAGAAGCTAAAGAATCTAGAATAGAGATCTTGACAGGAAGGAAATAAACAGAATGAACTTCTTTAAAACGAAAATGATGTTACTGTCAGTTTTTTTCATTAATTTGGTAAAGTAAATTTATAATGTTGAATATTTAAATTAGATCTCATCTAGAAAAGTTGATAGAATCTCCATAGAGATTCTTTTGTCCAACCCCAATAAAGAAAAACAACAACAAATAGAGCTGGGAGGTCATGAAGGCAGAGATCTTTGCACAAATGTGTAGCGACAAGACCATCCCAAAAGACTATAAGCACAGCTATGTAAAAAGACCACTACAGCCTTGAGCTCTGTCGTACTCTGTGCTGAGTAGGATGGCTGAGTAGCAGCTGCCATCTCAATCTTGGATGGACATAACCTGTATATCCTTATATACCTGCATATCTTTGAGGCCTAGCGTTACTGATTTAAAACGAGTTAGGCAATCACTCTCATTTGCCCATTATGTACGTGCTACAACATTTTTATAAAAACATAAACATATGACATACAGGTACTAATATACTAAATTTTTTAAAATGAAAAATACTTCATCTTGCCTCAGCATTCTCGATTCTACACATAATTTACTGTGCCAGATGTCTTCCCATTGAAATGTCCACTTTCAGATAAATTATCCTTACAAAATCTATTTATTATTTAGATTTGTTATAATACACCTTATCTCCATCTGCCTTTTTTGTCTGTGGCTTACTATAGCTCTAACTTTCTTAAAATTTCTTTTGTGATTAACTTTAAAGCATTTTTTAAATTTTTAATCCCTATAAATCACTTGAAATATGTATCATTTCTTTTCTTAAGTAGTATGTTACATATTTTCTATAAACTTTAACAAAATGTTTCTTAACAGTAGCTTTGAATTAACTTTTCAAAACAGCAGAATATCTAGATGCTTGATTCACTTAGCAAAAATCTACACTGCACTGTCAAGGCAGAAAAAGTTCAATCTCAATTTAAGGATTCCCTCTATTTTTTCCAGGTCTTACTCCATACTGAGTATTGTGGGGAGCAAGGAGTAGTTGGATACCTGCCTCTGGAAAGCATTTATGCAAATCAGTACTTTCTCAGACCTCTAATGGCTTATTTAAATTTAATGATCAGTCTTCACCCATAGTAAGATGTCATTCTTTCTTGGCCCCATGGTGCCCTGCTTTGTTTGCTGTTTTCCTTCTTGCTACTCTTGAGAGCATAAACATGCTACAGCTCCCAGGAGCCAGGGAATCTAAACTCTCTGAGGTTCTTGGTGAAAAGGCCTAATAATCTATAGTTGTTTCCCCTTTCTTCTACAACTTTTGGAGAAGTAATGCGAAGGTTCCCTTTTTTCTTGAATTTCAGAAAACCACGTAGAAATTTCACTAAAACCCTATTTTAAAGCAGTGCTTTGCATTCAACCTAGCTGAAGTTTCAAAAGCAACCTAGCTAATGTCTAAATTCTGTTATAGTAATACTAATTTGTAATATATGATGACTTGTCTTTATCCAAATCTTAATCCCAATCAACACGCTTTAAGTACTTCTTTTCAAAGGAAAAAATAAATATGTTTCCATGTTAACTTTTATTACTAATTTGATAAGTAAGCTTACTAAAGCATCATTACAAATACTTAAAAATATTTCATAGTAGTTTAGATATAGCAAAAGGTTATATACTAGTAGTATAATTCTCTAAGGATTATTCTCCAAGAAGTTTTCTGAAATTATTTCAGTATAAGAAATTAATTTTACACATAAATCCAATATGAATGTGTCTGTCTAGAAATCATGTAATTATTAACATTGTTTATAAAAACATCAGTAGCATTCTGAAAAATCCAAAATGTTACATTATTCGTTCCATGGCTCATGTTTCACTTTTTAAATTTATGACTTATTTTTCTTCTTGCAAGGATTTATTTTGTTTTTCATGTCTTTGGAAGTGATTAATGTGTTTTAACTCTTAGAGAAATTCCTGATGTTTCCCTTGAAATGTTAACCATTATTTGTACTTCACACCTTATTTATTATGTGAAAGTCTTTACATTCTTAACTGAACCAATGTAATGACAGTAACAAAAGACCATAGAGCAAAAATTAATGCTTTTCAAATAACTGTTCTCCATATGATTAAACAGACTTCACACAATAGTTCACATGTTCTTTTTTTCCCCTTTATGGGCACATGCTGTGGTCCCCAATATTTACACTTCTGTGGGACGTCAATACATGTGCATCTTGGCTCCTTGCTCCGTCCCTGTCCTTTCTTCCCTCCCAAGCCCACCCATCCCTTGATATTCTTCCTCTCTGTGAACAACTCATTTTACAAGATAATTTTATGATACAAATATGTAGCCATATTGCATTACTACTAGGAATCAAATTCAAGGTGCTTTATTGTTGAACTGCAGCCCCAGACCCTTCTACTTTTTGTTTTGAAACAGGTTCTCACTAAGTTGGTGAAGCAGCAGTCAATTTGTGATCCGGAGCCTCAGCTCCTCCCAGCGCACAATTATGCTTTTAACATCTATGTAATGTGACAGCAGCTGTTTTTCACAATCTGATCAGTTTTGAAGATGCCACATATTTAGCAATAGCCAGCTTTTTAACTCTTATAAAATCATGAGATCAAAACTTGCAGAAACTGAAGGAGATATTTATTAGGCTAAGGGCTGAAACAATTTTTGTAGTTTAAGTCACCTGGAAACAACTTTGCAAATGAAATGCCGATTTCAAAGCATAACAATTTTAATATATACCACAAAGGATAAGCTTTACAAATTTCAGACATATGCAATAAACCTTTATGCTTTGAATTATCATTTATTAGATAAATAAGTGATAGTATCAAAGTAGTATCAAACAGTGTCTCTTTTTACATAAATTGATACTGATTTTTCTGTACTTGGCTTAAATGCTCCTATAAAATTCTGATATAGAAAGACAAACTATTAAACAGGATTAAATACATATTAAGCCACCAAATTATATATATATTTAGTTTCTTATTTTTAAACAGAGTACAAATTGGAATTAAAACTGAAAAAATTAATTATTACAATTAAGTGATGCAGAATTTCACTTAACAAAGTAATGTGAATTTCACAGTATTTGTTGTAATACATAGTGTTGTCTTCCAACCAGTTACTCATATTACCAGATATATGCATGTAAATTTGGAAGAAGAAGGAACTGTATAAGAAACTAAGAAGCAAACAAGTACAATTGAAAAAAAGAGATTAAAGAAATGAAAGCATTAAGTGCTTATTTCCATAGACCAGCAGAAATGCACAGTACAGTTGTCCAAACCATCTTGCTTACACATGCAGATAAATCTCTTTCCCTCATTCCTTCTCCTATCCTTCTCTTCAACTCAATAACTCCTTCCTTTTGAATAAGTTCAGTCCCTTTCACCAGTATCTATTCTTTTAGAAAAATACCCACGAAGGGAATAGCTGGCTTGAATGGGATCTCCAATCCTAGCTTTTGAAGGAATGTCCACACTGCTTTCCATAGTCCTTGTACCAGCCTACCCTCCCACCAACAATGCAGGAAGGTTCCTTTTTTTCTCCACAGCATCTCTAGCATTTGTTATTGGCTGATTTCTTGATGATAGCAATTCTTTCTAGAGTGAGATGGAAATCTTTTGTTTTAATTTGCATTCCTCAAATGACCAATGATGTTGAACATTTTTTCATATATTTACTTGCCAATTGTATTTCTTCCTCTGAGAAGTGTATATTTATCTCAGGTGCCCATTGTTGGGTTGAGTATTTGAATTTGGGGGAGCCCGAGAATTTTAAAAATTCTTTGTATGTTTTATATAGAAGGGCTTTGCTGGAGGGAGAGTCAGTTATAATTTTTCCCAGTTTGTGAGTTTTCTTTTTACTGTTAGAGATTTTCTTTGAAGTGTAGAAACTTTTCAAAAGGATGAGATCCCAACCACCTGCTTAAGGCAGGCACAAGGACTGGAAGTTCAATCCCCTGGCCTGCCATGCTGGCCCCGCCCCTGAGGTGCGCTGAGACAGTGACTGAGCCTGGGTGTGGTGGTACCTGCCTGTGATCCCAGTTCTTGTGAGGCCATAAATAGGAGGATCACTATAAGACTGATCTATGCAGTGAGACCCTGTATACCCTATCTTAAATATGAAAAAAAAAAAAAAAAGGATGAGATCCCAGTGGTTGATTCTTTGAAGTATTTCCTGTGAGTCTGGCTTTCATTCATGAACCTGCTACCTACCCCTACGTCTTTAAGATTTCTACCTGTCTTTTCCTCCAGAAGATTTCGTGTTTCTATTTTAATATTTAAATCTGTGATGCATTTTGACTTTAGCTTTGTGCATGGTGATAGGCATGGATCTAGTTTTAGCCTCCAGCATGTGGAGAGTCAGTTTTTCCAGCACTATTTATGAAAGGGGCTATTTTTCTTCCAATAAATATGTTTGGCCCCTTCATTAAAAATAAGTTTGCTGAGTGTGCTTGCAGTCCTGTCTGTATCTTCTAATCTGTTCAGGTCTGTCTCTACAGCAGTATTATGTTGATTTTATCACAGTAGCTTTATAGTATAATTTTTGGTCAGGGGTTGTGGTACTTCCTTTCTTTCCTTTGATTCCCAGGATTACCTTTGATACTCTGGGTCTCTTCTGGTTCCAAATGAATTTGAGGAAAGTTTTCTCTAACTCTGTGAGATATACTAATAGTGTTTTAAGTGGGATTGCATTGAATCTGTATAACATTTTTGGGAGTGTGGCCATTTTCATAACATTGGTTCTTCCTACCCAGCAGTATGGACTATTTTCCCACTTTCTCAAATCCTCTTCAATAGTTTTTCTCAGAGTATCATAAATTTCATTATATAAATATTCAATATCTTTTATGAGGCTGATTCCTAAGAATTTCATTTTTTGGATGTTGTTGTGAAAGGCATAGTTTCCCTAATTTCTGTCTCTGTGTAACAACCGTATTATAATAAGTATAATGTACAGATACTTACAAACTACTGCATGTATTTTTCTTTGCTTTAAAATCACTTTTGTATTTTAATGTTTTTTAAATTTTATTTTCTAGTCAAACTTTAAAAAGAAAATTTTGATAGAGCTTCATTTTATTTAAAAATCAATCATTGAGTTTTTTTATCTAATATTCTTTTCTAAGTATTGAGCATGTTCAAGTGATAAAGTTTATATAACTACTATAATTACATTGCTGTTTAGGATTATATATCACAGTCTTATTGCCCACTACTTTAAAAGATAACATCTTAACCTTTGAGTTTAGTTTCTAATAAATATTTTGCTTCATAAATTGTATTTCCATGTCAGCGAGATAAACTGTCATATGTCAGAATTAGATGAGCTTGACTGCCTAATTAAACACAGCTTCATCTGGAAAAGTGTTCTGCTCTCACATTTCAATCTAATATTAAATCTAGAATGACCCTGACATGGCTTAAACTTTAGAGCAAGGACGAACAGACAAAAATAACCAGCCTTCTTCTATACTACAGTTTAGTCAGTTCTTGACCTAAGAAGCGATGGCAACTTAGTTTAATAGGAAGACAAATGTGGAAAGCTGAAGGCACCATTAAAATGAGAGAGGCTTGCATGGGCCTAACAACAGCAGTCAGGATGTATCTATGTTACTGGCTTTCAAGGATCCCACTTTTTCCGGAACTGTCACAATGCATAGTGAGTGCCAGTCCAGAACATTTTTCCCTCATGACATCATAGAGACTTAGAGGCTGCTGAGAGTTCAGATGAAAGGACTCTTGGCTCAGAAAACACTGGCTGTAGCTCAGCTCTGCTCCTGTCTCACTGTGTGCCATCTGAAAAGCCACATCACTTCTCTAGGATTAAGTTTCCAACCCTGAGAAGGGAAGGAGTTGCTTTCCATGAGCTGTAAGTTGCCTCATAGTTATGAATTTCTAAGACTCTGCAATCAAGAGTTCATGAACATTTCACTTCATGAATGCTTTGCCTAGTTTTGCATTACAAAAGCTACAGCAAGTCTGAGCTGGAAGTCGGAGAAGATTAACTAGTTCTCTCTCAGTCTACCTGAAAGGGGAAAGTAGGATGCAGCATCTAGTGTGAAGACAATCCAGTATCTATATGATGTATTTACAGAGAAATAATTAGAGACAAGCTGGAACATGAGAAATATTTTTAGGCGTGGCAAATAAAAATTGCTGTTTAGATAAAATATAAATTATAAGTTACTGCTAGAAAGACAAATTTTTCCTGACAGGACCAAGCATACACAGCCTGCTTGGTCCTGACCAAAGACTAATCTCTTTCTGAGGAACTACCGGCAGCACAGAGGACCTCACACACAGAAAAGGAAGCGCTACTGTCTCCTGTGAGGACTCTGGGCTCACCACTTTGGACTCAAAGTGCAGCTCAATTGTGAGATGTTAACTTGAAGATTAGTTACGCTGAAAACTTTTCAAACTAAACATTTTGCACGGAGGTAAGAAATTTAACAGAAGCAGTGTCTAGCATAGAACATCCAGTTTCAACATCTTATTGAAAACAACACAGTTGAATCTACTGAAGCCTTTATTCCTCCTCCTTTCCAATGAGTCAGAGCAGGAGACAGGAGAGACAATAATCAATGTGTCTGACTAATAAATAATGACTGATCAAAAGATGTTATTGCCAAGCTTGTGTACTTGAGATTTTTTTTTTTTTACAATGATAGATTTATTTAGCTTCCTCTAAATGCAGTGCATGAAAGTTAGGTACTTTACATTTTAAAACAGAGAACTAATGCTCATAATTTGTGAAATTACAAACCCTGTGCAGATTAGCAAATGGTAAGCAAGTCTTGTACTATATTTATACTGTCCTAGTTTAGTAATTGACCTCTACTGAGTCTTTTTTTCTTATTTGAGTCCGTTCCAATAAATCCAACATAAAATGCCAAGAAAATTATCTACTGAAGGTCCAGGAACCATTGTCATTCTGATTCCAAAGCATTAAATGTTCACAATGAAACAATGATAATGCTATTGAATTAAATTCATTAAAGAAACAAATGTCATTCAACATTTCATGTAGAACAATACATTTATAGTCCTTGTCCTATTGAAGTACATAATAAACATCATTGTTACCATATATATGAATATAAATATATAGGAATATATGATATGCATAAATAACCTAGTTATTTTTCAAACTCTACTTCTATAGAATAAATCTCATAATAGGAGGTAATACAAGTTTTGGAAGATTGGGCTAAATCAAGAGAAATCTCACAACAGCACAAGAATTCAATTGATAATGCCTTGAAAAGAGACTAAAGAACAGTGCACACCACATAGAGACCTCTAAAATTTTAGTTGTCTTCTATAAATATCATGACCGTGGTCAAATTGCTTTAGTTTTCTGCACTTCATTTCCTGACTTTGCAATCAGTTAAAAAAATATTTAGACTAGAGACTGGGTGTGGTGCAAACACCTGAAGTGCTCGGAAGGCTGGAAGCAGAGGATCACTACAAGTCTGATCTGTGCAGTGAGACCTTGTAGACCCTGTATTAAGTACATAAAAACCCCAAAACACTAGAATATAACACCAAGCCTTGGAGATAGTATATATAAAATGCTAACTCAACACTCAATAAATGTGTTTAATATATAGACTGCCTTAAAAATATTGCATATGTATAAATTTAAAGTACAATTTATAGTAGTATGTACATATAAATTCATATTATAGAAAATATTATAGCAAATACAATTATAAAGATATATTTCCACTTTTATACTCTTAGACTTAATAACATTTTAATATTAGCCCATCACTTTAGTATATCAATATTTTATCACATACATTTATTAATAAAGTACCAATTAAATAACTCATTACAGTAGAATAATTGCACTTTGAAACTATATCTGATTTGTAAAGGAAATAGGTAAGGATCTTAGGCATTTTTTCTGTAATTCTTTTTAATAAAAGTATGCAAAAAATATTTTTATTCTAAAAAGCAGAGAGTCCAGTGACACATATTTGACACATATTTCTTTGCAGTTGCTTCTTCACATATGGTTTCCAAATAGGAAAGTTGTGGTTTTTAATGTTTTATGTTAGTTTGATAAGTGTCTAAGACTATTTAGTCAGAAAATGTTCATCACGATACATGTTGCTGCCTGAACACTTGGCTTTGTGTTTTTGGTCTTGTCTTTGAATTTCACTTAATAATGACTGTCCAAATTGGCTAAATTGTGGAAAATTTTGCTTTTTCAAGTTCTTAAGCATGTATTCACCTGGTATTTTCTTGGAAACAGAAGTTGATAAGAAACATGAGCCCCACACATCATTGTAATGCAGAGAACAAAGCCAACCTAATTTATAAATTTTATGCTTTACCAATTTGGTACAACAAATTATGTTTATAAATGATTCTGAAATTATTTTCTATAATAGTAGCTCTCAAACATTTTCAAACAAGGGGCCACTCCAGCATTTTCAGGCTGGCAAGAGGAAAATACACTTTTACTTCCCATTTGAAATGTAGCAATTATTCTTCATACTCTGCAAGGTACGTGACATGTGGTATATTTTTAAACATTAACCTCAATTCCAGCTTCTCTCTCTCAGTATTGATCCAACTAAGCTGAGCCCTGCGGTTTGTCCTGAAACCGCACTTGCTGGCGCTCATCTCCTGGTTGTTCCCACCTCGCCCCTTTCTGCCTTGGTCACGTGATCTGCCAGCAGCAATTTCTCTCTGCACGCTGGTTTGCCACTGCCATTTTCGTTTTCCTTCGTTCCTCCCTTGTCAAGGGATTTTTCTACGTGAGCTCTTCGAGTGTTCTTTGGAAATATGTATTACACTTCTTAATGCCTGTTACCTTATTTATTTATATGCACATCTACTCTTCCCTGTCATAGGCCCAAGGGAATTGGAAAAAATTCTATGCTGTTTTCTTTAGAAGATTTCAGAATACGCACAGCAATGCCAATTCAGTGTATCTTGAAACTAACATATTTCTTTAGCAACCGTTTTCCTCTTGATAAGTTTTGATTCTTCTAAAGGAATTTGCTAAATATTCCTGAGGATCGTGACAATTTCAAATGATCCCTGTTTACATCTTAGATTCTTATACTGTGTTATAACTTCTGTAATGTACTAGTTCCCATTTATGAAATGTGTGTATATAAAAACCAGGTGGCTCTTATTAAACAGTGGGTTTATAAGAATTAACTTTGATTTTAACCAGAGTTTTCAATCATTACTTGTGTTTAAAAATACACCCCCTTCAAAGAGGAACCATGCACTACAAAAGTGGTAATATAGCACATGATATTTGAAACTCTACTAATTTCCTGGTTCTTGAAAAAGGGTCATATAGTCATATATATGTAGTCGTGTTGTTTAAGCATTTTCATTTCCTAGATCCTATGTTTGTTTTCCTCCTATTGCATTCAAAAAGAAAGGAAAAACAGCATTTTCATTTTCAATAGTATTTATTCAGGACAGAACTCATCTGCTTTTTGTATTATAATTATAAAAATAAATTGCAGAAAATGACAATGAGTACATTTAGTTTCAGTCATATTTTAGTTGGCTTATTTGTTATCATCTTTCATAATACAAGGAACAAAAAATATTGTGAGTTTCTGAACTCAATAGTACTCTTTCCAGGACCAGTTATACACTTTTTTATTTTTCTTTGACTCACGGTCTTACAGTGTCACCCAGGAGGGCCTTGACCTTAGGGCAATCCTCTTTCCTCAGCCTCCCAAGTGCTGGGATTCCAGGAAGGCATGACCATGTCCAGGTTCAATTATGTCCTTTTAATGTATCTTTTAGGTAGCCTAACAGAGCAGATTGAAAAGACAATGAAAAAATTTGAATTTTACTGGCATTTTTTTTTAAACCTCAGTTAATCTTTCTTCTGTGGTATTTTTAAGACTTTGGACAAAAATATTTGCCATATAAATATTTACCACAAAATATTGCTTATATTAGGTTAATCTGTAACCTAGAAATGATGTCTTATATTTTTATTAAGTGTTTAAGGCAACATTTGTTAAATTATTATGTGGATTGTCAGAAATATATAACAATTGGGGCTAGTGAGATAAAGTGGTCTAAAATGCCTGCTTAAGCAAGCTTATGCAAGCATGCAGGGTCTGTAGTTCGATCCCCAGCACCACACACCATGCCAGCCCTACCCCTAGGGTAGGATGAGCCAGCCACAAAAACAAAGAAAATGGAAAAAATAAAAACAAGAAATATATAACGATTTAGGTGCATTCTAGATATTTTTAAATACAAAGAAGAAAATAGGAGTTTTTCTTAAAAATATTACTCTAACATTTGCTAACTTCCTTGCTAAATAAATTCAATTGATCACTCATCATGTATTATAATATTTCAATTAACCTAAAATAGAAATAGAAATGTACTGTCTTACACTATAAACAAATAGAAAAACCATGATTATTAATTCAGCAAGAAAGTTCAAACTAACAATGGATGTCATTACCTAAAACAGGAGGTTAGAACTGAATTTCCCTTTTTGGGAAGGAAATATAATGAATTTTGCAGTTAAGCAAATTTATTGCTATATAGTTTAATTATAAATGAGAAAGATAATTATTTGAATTTCATGTTTAGAAATTTTATAAAATGGCTATAGAAGGAGTTTACTGCAGAAAGTGCATGATGGAATTACAGGGATTAACACTCTGTGTCTCCATAATGAAGACGAGGACTGATGTGTCTGCCTATACTCTGTTACTTGGCTTCTCCTTTTCTGTTGTCTTAAGAAATTCTGTGCTCTAGGTTATTGGGTATGGCTCAGCACTGCAACCCCTGTCTGCCAAGTGCATGTGCCTGGGGTCAATTCCAGATACCACACACACACACACACACACACACACACACACACACACACACGCACACATACACACACACAGAAATTTTTTGGTTTAATTTATTAGTAAGAATACCTCCATTCAATGTAGTTCAGTTCAATTCAATTCAGTTCTCTTTTGAAATTGTTGTTCAGGAGGAAATTTTTCTGAGGTCCCCTTATTTCACAAAAAGCAGAAACTTCTAGGAGTCAGACTGCTGTCATTCTGTTTTCCAAGGAAATTTTGTGACCATTGAACGAAAGAAGAAGAATAAAAGCCCTAAGATGACCTACTCCTACATCAACAGACTTTGCAGCAAACTTTCTTGTCTCTTGATGCTTGCCCTATATGCCCATATATTCTTCCCATAGACCTCTTCCGGTTAAGTCAGTTTGGTAAGCCATCAGCTCTAGCCTGGGGGTAGGGGCTTCTGTGGCTCCATTTGTACATGAATAGACTTCATTTTACTTAACTTTCACCTATGAATCTGGACATTGTCAGTTAAATTTTCAGGCCCCAATAACTGAACCTGAGGGCAGAGAAAAGGCTTCACTTGCAGACTGGATTCTATATGAATTTAAATTTGCTAGTTATTTCCCAGAGAAATGACTGTGAGAAAATAATGCTATGAAATTTATTATCAGACACATCCATAATTAATATTAAACCTAACATTTTTGGAAGTATTGCCTTCTATATTTTTTAGCGTTTATGGTTCCTTCAAGCCTATTGGACTTTTTAAGGTTATGTTTTGACTTTTAAAAATCTATAGAAATGAAAAGAGAAAGGGAAAATGTGGTATGAATTTGTTGCTAGGAGTTGGTGTAGGAGAATGAAGTAGAATTTTACTTCTACCACATAAGGGTTTCTTTACATCTGGGTCTGAGAATTAATTTACATAAAACAGGTCAGTAAAAGCCAAGCATGAAAATCTAATTAATGCAAGTTTTACACTAGACAAATACCTTCATAATAAAATGAAGACCCAAATAAGCATTCAAGAGTCAATACCGAAATGAACAAAGCATATAAAGTTCTGAAAAAGCAGCTAGATTGTGTAGGGAGGCTAATAAAAGATAAGAATTATTTTAACAAATTCTGTACAGAATTCTCCTGTTTTTCAGCTTCCTGTCCTTGATGATAAGAACATCCGTTTCCTTCCAGCTCCTTTCATATTTCCTGCTTTTAAGAAATGAAAGTGAAGTCAAAATGATCATTTTGAATTTACTGCTTTTCAAGTGCCTGGATTCAAAATAGAAAGTATGCTAGAGTGATTTATTTTTAACTCCTTCAGTGACAAGTTTTTTTTAAAAAAATCAAGGTAAAAGCAATTATACTAGCCCACTGTGTTATTTAGTACTTTGCATGCCTAGATCTTTATGGTTTATTGCAGAAGAACAGCATAAGGTAGGAAGATCATAATTGAGAAACAAAGCTTGATTAAATACTAGCTTTTCTTTTTCTGAGCAGCACCATCAGTAATGTTCAATAACAGGAATTTTTACTGAGCAAATAGGAGATTGGGTGGGTCTGATCTGTGCAAAATGAAGACAAAACTTTCTCCAAAGAACCCTTCTAAATCTGAGAGTGCATGTCGACCTTTGAAATGTATAGCAGAATTTGTGTGGTACAATTAGTAATTATCATACCATTATAATCAAGAACAAATGATTAGCTTATATTTTTAAATATTCAGTTTTTGTTAATTTCCCTAATATAAAGATGTGTAGTGATGAAGATAATGATGCAAGAAGCATGAATTCCTTTCAAAATTATGAATAAATTCAGCACAGTAAATTTGGTGGTGAAAAGTTTAAAGCTTCAAATTTAATACATGTAGTGATTATCTTAGCAATGCCCACTCTTAAAGAATTTTGGTTGATGCTGATGTAATATTAGGAAATCATATAGCAGAAATGTTGTTGAATTTTTCTTATCAGGCACCTATGAATAACCTGTTTTTCTCACTATAAACATTTAAAGGTCATCTTTGCTTTAAAACATTTGCATTTTCTTTTTTAATCTCTGATTTGTTTGTTTATTTTTTTCTGGCACCGGGAATTGAACTCAGGACCCTGTGCTTGCCAGGCAAGCACTTATTCCACCGAGCTATTTCTCCAGCTAAAATTGAATCATTTGTTGATATATGCACACGCATGCACACACACACACACACACACACACACGCACGCACGCACACATACCACACATATGCACACACATTATGTGCTTGAAAATGTCATCTAGAAATCAGATTTATGGCCAATCTTTGAAAAGAGATGCACCTAAAAAACATGTAATAGAATAGTTAAACATGCAAATGCTATAATGTCAATGTCTACTTCCTTAAAATACAGGCTATGATAATCTTTCATTAACAATTAGCTGGGCTGCTTTGCCTCTTCCCTCTTTAGGGAGAACAGCTCTGCTGGTTGTCACAGTCTCTTCCCCCTGCTTCTTCCTAACACTGAGAAACTAACTGTAGACTATTAGCTTTACATGCACACATGACCTGCCTGGGCCTTGCAGCAGCCTTTATTTTAAACCCTGTAACACATGCATACATTCTGGGAATGTAGAAATTTTAATAACCAAATTTTTGTTTTATTTTACTTTATCTTATTTTATTATTTTTAATACCTCTATCTTTAAAAATCATCTTACATTCCACATTTCTTATGTGTCAATAAAAATGCTCATTACTTCACTCTCCAAAATAAACCAAGTGTCTCTGGATGCCTTTAATCATGTAATGAAAGCCACAGATGGGCTGTGGAGCCCATTTTGAGGAAGATTAGAGGAAAGGGTAAAGCATTAGTTCCTGCACATAATATTAAGTGTCTAATATCATCTCATTCCCTTTGCAGCCTTCCTCATACAAAACACAATTTGTAGCAGAGCTCTTTCTCCAAACTATAAGGAAGGACTTGTGATTGTCAGAATTTTCATACTTGCAAATAAATCCATTTATGTCTTCTTTCCTTGAGATAGCATTTTTCCAACCCCCTTGTCTATTTTCCAAATTAGATTTGGCTTTTCTATCTTCTTGATTTATCTGTAAGAGTCAAGAGCAGATAGTCTTGTCTGTTTGTATATGGCCAGCATTTTTGTAATTCCTGGAATAAGTGAGAATCCAGGTATTTAAAAACATGCTTATTTAATAAATTTTTAAAAATGAACCATGTGGCAGTGCCCTATTGAAATCAAAACCTAAATCTTCAGCTGAAATCAAAACGTAGCAGCTGTGGTGATGGGTAGTAAAACAATTCATATTCTTAATGTTCCTTTTGGTTGACAATCTAGTAAAGAATAAGAAATTGTAAGAGTATATGTGGGTTAAGGCTATTCATTTCAAACAACTTTCATATTAGAGGATTTTCTTTTTGAGTATTTTCATTGTGGAGCATCTCTGCTGCCAAGTTAATACAAGGGATTTCTGTTGAAACCTCACAAAACCTAATATTTTTCTCCTTCAGTTGTAATTCTAGAATTCTTGAAGCTAATCAGACTCTAATCATTTTGCATTCTGATCATAAACTTTTATCCATTGAATTACAAGTCTGATTTTGTACAATTTAACTCACAAAATCAAAACCAAAATGCTTTTACAGATCCATTTCTAAAAATTGTTTCATAAAAAGTTACAGAACACTTAGAAGACATAAGCAAGGAAACAACTTAAGCTACAACCTGTATGAATACTGCATTTTTTTTATTTTTTTGGCAGAACCAGGGATTGAACTCAGGCCCTTGCGCTTGCCAGGGAAGCGCCTATTCCACTGAGCTATCTCCCTGGCCCTGAATATTGCATTTTTTGATCAGAGACTTCACAAAGAGTTTTCAGTTGCAATTAAAAAAAATCTGGTCTTTTCAGTTTTGATATTGAGCCGCTGACAGCCAGCAACACCTGCGTGGTGGTACGAATGGTTTCCGGTTGTCGGCAATGTTCGAGTCACCTGCCCACGCTTGACTCAGCATCCTGAAATTAGTGGTATAAATATTGGATTTTAATTGAGCTGCTTTTGAGATTAAAAGTAAATGAAAATAATTCCAATTTCCTTATTTCTTTGATTTTTAAAATTTTTTTTCTTTTTGTTTTGTTTTCTCTTTTTTCTTTTTTCTTTTTCAGTTGTGATGACTGAACAAAGGGTTCTGCCCAAGGCATGCAAGCTTTCTACTACTGAACCACTGCTCCAGTTCCAGGTTTTTCTTCTTTTCATAATTCTTTGCTAATATGGTCATAAATACTGGTAAATGGACAACAATCACTAATCACAGCAGTAGTGAGGAGCAGTTGGGCAGGGAGGTGTTCTGAGCTCTCTCCTCAGCCCAGCTCTTCTCTCTCTTTGGCTTCTGCAGCTCCTCTTCGATAAATAGCAGGGATGGGGCTGAGCTTCCCTCTTTGAAGCTGTGTACAGGAAGAGAGCTGGGAAGAAGGACTTTGTGTATTAGAATGAAGATCGTTTTGTGTTGAGGCAGCTATTATGTTGGAGTAAAATGAATCACCCTCCAACTATCACAGGTGCTAGATGATGGTAATTTACAATAGCAAATTCTGCTCTGCTCTTAGGAACTGGAAACAGCATTCATCCAGCAGAGAGTTTGAGCATGATTTATGTTGATGGGAAAATTAACTTTCTGGGGAGTTGTATTACAGAGAAATTTAAAAGTGGTGTAAAGTAGCAAATTAATCGTAAAAAAAAAAATTCTGTCGGTGAAAAGTACTGGAATGACAGTAGGGGAAAAGTTTAGGAATTATTTCAATAGGATGTATCATAGAAGTACACAGATAAAAAAAAATGTCTGCTTCAGTAACAGCATGCAGTTACTGAGTATAGGCTGGAAAATAAGTATATTCTTATTTACAGTTGTGGCCGTAGTGAGGAGTGCATCTACCCGTATCAGTCATTAGGCGACTACGAGTCAGTAGGAGACCTTGCCCAAGCCCATTGAAAATGAACACCTAGCAACCAGCACTCCAAGAAGTGTGTCTTTGCAGAAGGAACTATTTGGTCTGGGAAAACACAGTTTAGGAGCCAAAAAACTAGCCTGACACCATAATACGTCATCATTCACATCCCATGTCATCATTCATGGGATACGTTGTGAGACAAAGCAAATAAATATCAACATAATTAGTTTAAGCTGGCCTGAGACATAAGGTTATCTCATTTATTTCTTCAAATTATGCTAAGATCAAATATGTTGAGTGAAATGTTACTGAAAATGAGCTAAGTTACAGTATTGCAAGATTATTTCTCCAAACATGTAATCACTGAAACTACTTGGCATAGCATAATCTATTTTTAAAAATCTGTTCTTAAAATTTATATATTAAAAATTGACTCTGTTGGATGGTAAGTGACACATAATAGTATAGGTATCAGTAAAAGAGAAAGCTAACCAAAGAGTTTTCTAATATTTAAAAGCCACTTAATTTAAATATGCTTAAAGACAGAGACTTAGCCAAGCAGTTACGTTATTCTGATATCTTGCTATAGGTACTTAAAAAAGTGTATTTCATACAGGGTCTCACTATGCACCTTGGACTCATAGTGGTCCCCTTTTTTCAGCCTCCCCAGTGCTGGGATTACAGGTGCGCGCCACCATGCCCAGTCTCAGCTGCTGGCTCAGTGCACCTGGGGTGCAGGCCCAGCATAGCATGTGGTGCCAGGGATCGAACCCCAGCCACTGGGCTTGCCTAAGTAGGTGCGTGGTCTGCTGAGCTATCTTGCTGGCCATAGATACTTTCATACTTGGGAACAAATGTGTAAAAGTCATGATAAAGGAAAGGCTGTATTTAGAATGATTTTCACAGGAAACAGGGAAGTGATCATAACTGTCACCTAAATTAGGTAGAGATAACCCTCCCAGCTCAAGCATCCCTCTGCATCAGCACGTTTTCCTGACATCACATGTTTCCTGAGGGTCACATGGGAAACAATTTATGAAACCTTAACCGTGCAACCCAATCTCATGAAAGATTTTTTTTCCTCTTTTTTCTTTTTCTTCTCTGAAATTTCCTTGAAAATAAAGTAAACACAACTGATAGATAATACTTTGTGATTAACAACTTTTATGACTTCTAAAATATAAGAGAAACTCAACTTGGGGTAGAGAGACTGTGCTTTATCTTCGCGGGAAGGAAATGACTGCTTCATCTCCCTCTTTCATAGTGAGTGGTGGAGGACATGCAAGTGAGCGCCTGTGGAGCTGCACAGCGCTGTACAAGGGTCGCTTTCTAGAGAGTCGCCAAGTCCATTGGGTATACTCACCCTTCTTGTGATTTAATCCTTGTGAATTTTGTGTTTTTTTTCCTTTGTCGCCACCATGCCCTAAAAGACTCTCAGAGAGCTATCCCATCCTCCAGGGCTGCAATTCCTTAACATGCTAATCTGGAAGAGCCACTACTAGCAACTCACAATTCCTGCTAGTTCTCATCTAGTCCTCCTCGTGGGCCCTCGAGTTCAAATCTAGCCTATCTATTCATGAAACTCTTTTTCCAACACTACTTAGGACAGACATTCCCTTTGCAGGTACTAGAGGTAGGGAAATCAATGGTGGTCCAAGCAGAAAAATAATTTATTATCATGGAGCTTCTATTAAACTGTCCAGGTACCTATTATGTTATATCTTTTAGAAAAAGTTAAAATTTTGTGCATAAAAACACTTAATTTCTTAGTTGACTGCTCTGTCTCTGGTTCTTTTCCTAAGACGTTTTCTAGTGGATCTGTAGAGGGTGTGTTTTTGCACTGGCTCATGATGGAGGTCAGTGTCTTTATGCATAAAATTCTGGTATCTAGTATGATGTTCCTTGTCTACTTAGTGAAAAAGACAGTGAGAAAAAAGAGTCATTGGGCGATTATATTATGTTGTGATTACAATTCTATTAGAGATGTTATAGACATAGCTACTATATTGCTTAGCTCAAGGGACAATGTGTTGATAGGACTTGATCCAAGTGGCATTGTCCTGACTTATACAGTGCATGACCTTGTGTAGCATCCTCAAAAAAAGCAAGCAAGAGAGGAAAGTCCCACCTGAAAATTGGAAGAAATTCCATTTATAGTGAGACCTAAAGAGTGGATTAACACAAGCTGGATCAAGGTGGCTGAGGGTGGTGAATAAGATTTAGAGAAACAAAGTACCCAGGGGCCAGAGAAAATGTGTCTGACAAAGCAGTGAAATTTCACTTCATCTGGAGTGTTGAGAGTTGAGTGAAAGGAGCAATGAGGGGGGAGGAAGAAAGAAAAACATATGAGGAGAAAATCTAGTCATTTTGAGAACTGTGAACTTTATCCTGGGACAAAGAGATATGGTTAGATTTGCTCTTTAAAAAAAAATGAATATTTCTGTGACACCTGTATTTGTGCAATACGTTATCTATGATTTTACTTGTTTGTTTGGTACTAGGAATCGAACCCACAGCCTTGTTCTTTCCAGAGAGGTGCTGTGCAGTGGAGCCATACCCCTGGCCCTAAGATGTGCCTTAGCTGCCTTGCAATGCACAGGCAAGTACTTCTGAGAGGGGCAATAAGAATTTCTGAGGCTGTGCATGCGGTAGCCTTCCCTTAAAGCTGAAGTGTGGGGGACACAGTTTCACATTCAGAACATGGAGAAAAGAAAGGCTGAAGTAGACACTCAGCAAGTGGGTGTGAGGATATGGCTCACTTGGGAAGAGGCCTGAGGAGGAGACAGGAGCAAGGATGTGCCCCTCAGCCCGGGCCAGCTTTAGATGGTGGAGTTATTCTCCTACATAGGAAAGAGAAGTAGCAGAGATTATATCTATATAGAAATATCTATAGAGAAATATTGCAGTATAGAATTCTAACATCCAAGAGCAATCTGGGACTGGGAAATAGACTGGAGCAAAGGGCACACATTCACAGATATTGACAAACATGATTCAAGCAGAATTTCCCAGGGAGAAGATGGCTACTGGTGACTTTTCGATCAATGTACTACAAGGATGTGATAAAAGATTCCTGGAAAATGTATATACATAAAAAATTGTGTATGAGTTTTTATGGCCTTCTGGAGATGGAAGAAATTGGTAGTGATTTCCACAGACCCACTTTTAGTACACGCATGTGCAGCAATGCAATACATAGGACTGAACTTTGTTTTCACAGGCATTCTATAAATGGTATCACGCCAGACTAATATTAGTCTACATTCTCTTCTTCTTGCTGATTTTTATCACTTTGGCATATTGCACTAATGCATTTATTTAACTGAATTATGGTATTTCATGTGAAAACAGGACATCTTTCATTCAGTCTCTTGTTGGATGGGCATTCATGTATATTAAAGTATATCTTTTGTATAAATAAGTTATAATGAGCACACTTACAAAATTTATCTGAGGTTTATTTTTAGAAGTTGCTAATTCAAAAGATTGTAGCACATCCCTCTTATTATCTAGCTAGTTCCAAATTGCTCTACTCAACCAATTTATAATCTAACTAACATTATATGAAATATATTCGACATTCCTTTCTGCACTGTGCATTATCAAACTTAAATCTTTGCAATCTAGTCAGTTTGAAGTGAGTGCTCTATTAGCTTAAATGTTTCTACTTGTTTGTAAAAGGGAGTGTTTTGTATTTGTGTATTAGTCACTTGGATACATAGGTCTAAATTTACTACTGATAGATAAATATTATACAAAATGCCCTCCCCTTTCTTACTTTTCAAGCAAGTGTATTATTTTTATTTGTCTATTTTTTACATTTATTTATGATTCATTTGATAAAATAAATCAATCTTATTTTAAGTCACTCTTCTTCTTAGTCTTTTCTAAGAAATCTTTCTCATAACTCAAGGTTATAAATATATTCTCCAAAGATTTGTATTTGTCACTAAATTTTAACTTTTGAATATGAGTTTTGAATCATCTTAGATTTCTTGGTGGGTTGAAGGATACAAAGTATTTTTGTTTATAAGGACAAAATTTAGAATAGTATTTTAAATAACATAGTCAAATAAAATAGCTATGTATCTTAATGTCATTTCCATCATATGCAAGATTCCATGTAATACAGAACATTCTACTCTGCTTCATTGTATTTATCTGTGAATCCAACACTTTTTATTTCTAGAATTTATAATAAAGCTTGTTACTAGACATAGAGCTTATTGTTATAGATTCATCCTTGTCTTCTAAAATATATTTCTTACCTTTTATTCTTTCCTGCCTTTCTCATCAAAGTTTGTGAAATTCCCACTTAGTGAATGCAACTGACTTTATAGATAAAAGTAGCAGAACTATATTATTTATCTAATTAAAAGCCTTTTGAAGTAAAATCTATTTGAAAGACAAGAAGTGTCACTTTTTGCTACACTGCACTACATGTGGGATAGGTTTATTGTACTACAGCAAAGCAACTGTCAGATATTCAGTAATTAATACTGACAGGGTGAATTAAAAAGGAAGTATAAGTTTATTGGTGATCTTGATAGCAATAAGACTAAGTTAGATCTATAATAAATGACTTTTAAGATGACTTGATTTCTTAGTTCCTAAATCCATTTGTCAATACACATTATTCTTGTTGATAATAATAAGATACTTTTTGCAAAAAAAAATGAGATTGACTATTTACTTTTCAAAGAAAACTTCTCTTGATATGCACAGCACAGAAGTAAGTTTCTTATTTTGCTATGTAAAATCTGTAACTGAATACCACCTAAGTTCTAGGATCTGTTCTAGGGACGGAAGTTGTAGCAAGGACCAAGAGATAGCTCTTTGCTTCCATGAGCTTGCATTCCAGAAGAGGTGGAGATTAGAGGCACACAAACAAATTTAGTTCCATTCTGTGTTGAAAGTACTGTATGCCATGGGAAGAGGTAAAGTGAGAGCAGAGATGGGAGGGTAGGTAGTCGAGGCCTACACTTTTCTGTAGGACATTAACAGTAAATGTAGATGAATGGTGACAATGACTTGAGGAGGGAAAAAACCAAGACTTGAAAGTAAGTGGGGAAAATTTTTCAGAGAGATGAAGCTGGCAATGCAGAAATCAGAGAGAGGACCTTGTCTCAGGTGTCTCAAGAATAGCCAAGAACACAGTGCAACTAAGGCAGAATGATGGGGAGAGGGCCAGAAGGTGAGGAAAGAGTGAGGGTGTAGAACAAGACCTAAGCCATTGTGATGACTCTGGCTTTCAGCTCCTGGGTTGTTGCATAAACCTGCTTTCGAGTGAAAACTGGTTTTGCAATAACACTATTCTTCAGAAAGATCATTCATGTTCTTGTCCTGAAGATCACTTTTTTGAAAGAACAAAGAATTTTGAAGAATTGTGTAGTAAGAAATATTTTTAAATTGACTTCTAAATTTTTTGGTAATTATTTTAAATAATTGCAAGGATATGAATTCAGGCATATTGTAAACATTTAAAGCCAGGTATTATATTACACTTTCAAACATAGTGGACTGCTAATGTCTTAGCAATTTGTGACCATCATTCACCACTTAAATGATACATGAATAAACTAGCAGTTAAACATTCTACATAACTTCATATTCTCCTGGAATTTTGGGGTCATACCACATTCTTCTGAAGAATTTTATCTTCATGTAGTAAAACTTTATGTTTTTCAAGTTCATCATGTTAGTGTACTTAACTATCATTTATATAATTTTTAATTTAGTCATATTATTAAATCATAATTATCCTTTTCCTCATAATTATTATTAGTCTTGAGACCATAAAGACTCAAATATTAAAATATGTATTCTGGAGTAAGTTAGATTTAAGAGGAAAAATATAATCAATCAAAAAATACATAGAAAATAAAATTTGGTGAAGTACTATTTAATATAAATTATAATTTTTCTGCAAATATTTTGAATTATATGGTTGCTTTAAAAATGATATCAAGTTGACCTCAATTTTATTCCTATTTTTCCTTTCCAAATTTTTTGGGATAAGAAGAAAAAAGGAAAAAACTTCATTATACAAAGTGCACATATATAATAAAAATTCATTAGATGAGTGTATCAGTGTCTCTCAACTCTGAATTTTTCTCAGAATTATGTTATAAAATTACAGAGTGATGCATCATAAACCTTTCCTATTATTTATTAGTAGGTGATTTATCTCAATTTCCTTTTACAATTATTCACTTATCTTAAAATATCTTTTAATGCAATTGTGAAAGTTGAAAATATTCTGTTAGACTAAGTATACCAGATGTTACTAAAGCAATAAAAATATAACAGTTGATACCTACATAGGAAACAATGGAAAAACTTCCTTCTAGCCTAAAGTTGAATCTGATTATAACTCAAGGACAGATGCTCCTTTATTCTTTAGCTCTTCCTTTGTTTAAATAAAATTGTCCAGCCAATGAGAAGCTTTTATGAAAGCTCTGTGACATCTTCAGGTGAAAAGTTGTAGCAATGCATTATATCTCTTAAATTGTATTAAAGTTAGAATAAGCAAAGTGAAACCATATTTCCTATTCTATCTTTATTTCATATAAGAAAAAAATATACTTTTATTCTCCAGCTTTGTGTGCACTGTTCTGAAATTTTGCAGGGTCCACTCACTAGGCCTCCTTCCTATTCTACCCTAAGAACGACATGTCTTCTCTCACTTTTATGGGGAAATTACTGTTCGCTGTGATGTGTAGCTGAGGCGTGCATCTGCTGTTACTAAGAACTTCACAACTCCAGATAAGTTAAACTCTGGTGGGAAAATTGTGGAGTCAGTGAGTTCCTGTTTTTTACATGTTTAAGTGTGAGGAATCCCATGGTGAAAGGACTGCGTCAAACTCAATTGATATCCATGTCTGTGGATCTTTCTTCTGAATATGTAAAAGGAGACTAAAGCAAAAAGCAGAGGTTGATGGGCCCATATTGTTTCACAATCCTACAGCTCCACAATCTTCTTTCCCCTTATTCCATTTCCTCCACAAACTACCTAACTACCATCTCCATCCAGGAGTAAACATAGAATGAGCTGATTATAATTCAAGGACAGATGCTCCTTTATTCTTTAGTTCTTCCTTTGTTTAAATAAATTTGTCTGGCCAATAGGAAGCTTTTATGAAAGCACTGTGACATCCTCAGGTGAAAAGTTGTAGCAATGCATTATAATGCATATAAAAAAAATTCTGAAGTCTTCCTGAACTTTTCTTGTAATCACTAACACTGAATTTACATAGTCATTTCATTTTTAATTATTAAAATTAAACTTAGATCAAGCAACTCTACTTAGCAGTTACTTAAGAAATAAAGCTATGCGTAATGGCACATGGCTATAATCCCAGCACTTGGGAAACTGAGGCGGGAGGAAGAAGCATCACTCTGTTTAGGCCATATTGAGCCACATGGTGAATTCAAAGCCAGCCTGAACCACGTAGCAAGAATCTGTCTCATAAAACAAAAAGCCAAACACAAAAACTCCTGGAGCAATTTTTTATAAATTTTAAATAAATGATATAATCACCCTAAGTAGAATATTTTCTCAAAATATATCACAATTATTTCATAATAAGTACTCTCATAATAAATCAAGACTTCTTGGCTTATATGGTCCTTCTGGGCTTACATGGTCCTAGTATTCAGTGCCATGTTCTCTGTTCTCACAAATTTTCAAACATACATGCCTCGCTCATGGTGTTCCTATCCAGAAAAACATGTCTCCTCATTTCTTCACTTACGTTCTGTCTTTTAATTTCTGAATATATAAAAGGAAAGCAAAGAACAAAGTAGAGGTTGATGGCATTAGTGTTTTTTTGATACAGTGGCTTCATCAGCCTAAAAGTTTTTAGAGCCAAAATTTGCTGTTGTCTAGTGCCACAATTTGTAGAAATTCTTGATTGCTCTTTCTAAAGGAATCCTCGCAAGTACTGCACCATAATATCGCAATTGTTTTCTTTGTGGAAAGGATCCCAGCCTGGAGTCAGTTTATTAAATTGCTTATGTTTGTTATGTCGATGTGTTGAAGACGGCATCCCATCCCTCTTCTTTTCTCCCTGTCTGCTGAGAATATAAAGTAATGGCTGGCCCAAAGCAGATACTCAAAACTTTTGATGCTTGATTAAATAGTCAATATAGTAATTAGAATAAATTTATAGAGGATTAGTTGGTGAAAGGAGTAAAGATTTATCCAAATGAGATGTGAATATATATCCAAATCCTGTACAAAAGAGTTTCCATTCATTTGTCTGGTTGTTCTATTAGAACGACAGTGTCCTGACGTGTCCGTTCTAGCCTCTCTGTTGCTGCAATACCAGCCACGTGGTGGAAGGGCTGATGAATGTGACCTAAGACACGTCTTGACTCAGCAGTTCAGGAGAACTCTATTTGGGTGGCCCAGTAGTTACACTGGAAAAATGTACGTCCCCTTCACAGTGTCTCATTTTGCTCTGGTATCTATTTTTCCATCTAAGTCCTAAAAGTAATTAACCACAGATGGATTTATAGGAAGAGTATTGACATCTTCAGGAAGAGCTTTGGGCTGGCATATGGTTTATGTTCCCCTCCCTGATTTGGGTCAAGAAAAATCAATACCTATTTGTGTTGCCTGGCTATTCCTCTGTTGCTCCTAAAAACTTAATGGGCTAAAATTAACCACATAAGTTTCCTGATTCCCTTTTCTTATGCCATCAAGTGGGAAGAATTCAACACAAAGTAAAGACGGGTGGTCCAGTCCTCCATGGCTCTTAATCACTAGGGGGACGTTGTTAAAGAAGATGGGTGATTTTCTAGCTGTTTTCCTTCCCTTTCAGATAACACAAATCCCCTTTCAGGCTGATGGAAGGATTAATCCCTGTGACTGGGTCTCAAAATTGTATCATAGAAGTGGCTCTTTATAGAAATGATTGCAGACTTGAGAAATAACACATTATTAAGTTAAAAAAAAAACACATTATGTTTGTAAAATGAGTGTTAGCTCTGTAGGTTTCATCGAACTTCCTCCAGAGACTAATAACTTAATTTGTGTGTTTTTCTATAATTTTGGAAGAGCATATTGGTTTTATAGGAAAACACTGGCAAGTTATTTGCATTTTTATTTTTAAATTAGAAGTATTAGTTATTTTAGGAAGTCACATGTTTATTCTTTAAAAGCTTAGTACATGTTATGAAGTAGCGGAAGCACAGCACTTTGGGGACTATAGGAGATGCCTTGTTACTTCACTGTCAGTCACAGACTCAGAAACGCAAGTCAGTCCATCCAGTTTAGAATCTAAATTGACCCCCTCACCATCTTTTCAGGAAGGGATAGAAAGAAACTGACATGTTAATTACAAAGGTGTTTTTCATTATTCTCCTACCATTAGTTCCAGAAAAAGATGTTAATTCCAGAAAAAAAGATGAGTTTTTCAATAATTGCACGGTAACTGTAATTATTTGGATTATCACTATGCAAATTTTTCATTTTTCCATGTTTTTTTACTTAGTCCAAATTTGAAGGGAAAGTGAAATTTTGAAATAGGAATTTATATTTTAATGTTAAACTTTTAAAGATAATATATCCTAACTTTAGGTATATTATGACTAATATATGCTAAGCTACTATAGATACAGACTATTGCTCATGTGACAGCAAAGCCATGGCTTTGTTTCTTAAGCTGTTTTGTATTTGTTTTCATATAATTTTCTCATGTCTGTAGATAAACTCAGTTTCAACAGATATATACAAATGTGAGCACTAACAGTATAGGAATCTTCAAAATGTTACCTGTGTTAGAATCTAATCCAAATTGTTGAATTCCCCTACCATGCCACTCATTACTTTAGATTTCATCATATTATTTCTCACTTTATGCTTAAATCTTCCTGTGAAGTATTTAAAGGAGTTTTTTTAGTCACTAAAAATGCTACGAATCGAGAGTATGGTGATGCATACCTGTAATCCCAGCACTAGAAGGCTGAGGCAGGAGGGTCATCAAGAACTTGAGGCCAGCCTGAGCTATACAGATTGAGGGCAAGGCCAACCTAAACTACATGGTGAGACCCAGTCTCAAAAAAGGTGTTACTTTTATCTAGTACTATTTTTAAATAACTCCTTTAAGACATTTTCAGTTATTTAAAATGGCACCTGAATTTATATTAAGCATATGTACCTGTGTTATGTTAGGTGATTTTTAAGCTACTTCCAGTGCAGTTCAACAGAAATGGTGCACAGCAGACTGGGGTCCCTGAGAGAAGCAGGCAGGGCAACTATTCTCTAAGGTGTTCATGGAATCAGTTCTTGTAAAATAGGTGAATAAAATTTCAAACTAAAATAACTTCCAGGTGATAAAATGCAAACAGTGATAAAAGAACCCACCATTTGGGCATTGCTTATTGTGCCTAATACATTCGATCATGACAATGACCCTGGATGGTAACCATTAGTCCTATTTTATCAAAAAGAAAGTACAGAAATTTGGGCTGCATCTCACAGCTGTCAAGACTTAAGGCAAATCATCTGATTCTCACCCACAATACAGTTCTGCCTCCCCGATAACTTATCTTATTTGTTTAGCACATCCAGCACCGTGGAAGCACATAGGAAATGTCCCACATTCACATTGGAGTCTTTAAACTAGGACAACCACTACATTTTGACTGCTTTTGGGTAATAGGAGAATGACCAATTAACTCTGTCACACAAAAAGGACTTAGAGGGGAGCCGGGGAGATGGCTCAGTGGAATAAGTACTTCCCTGGCAAGTGCAAGGGCCTAAGTTCAATCCCCGGTTCTGCCAATAAATAAATAAATAAATAGATAAATAAATAAATAAATAAAAAAGGACTTAGACTGAACAAACCCATTTAAGAAGCACTTGCCATTCACGTGAAGGCTTAAAAGCACAGCATCTGGGTAATATGAGTTATTGTACCCAATACCTTATTTTATATCAGGCTGTGATTGAAACTCATGTAGTCCCTTAGGTATATTTTTCAATAGAAAACATGCTCTTTTATAGCTATTTTATTGTACATGACTAAATATCTTGTTGGATTCACTCTCCTGACAAGTGAACAATGCAGAATTCTGTCTTCAAGTCACAGAAAGACACTAATACTAACGTCCGAAATGACTTCTAGTGTCTACACCATCTTGGAATAGATACTTTCATGTCATGCAAAGTTCAAGTCATGGCTCGATGTCCACCTTCTCATTATGAATGGATATTTTCAATGTAACTCTTGATAAGTTACCCATCAATATTAAATTGCAATTAAAAGCACCAGAAGAGTCTTTGTTTGGGAAATATAATTACCGAAAAAGAAGCAATAAAAATGCCCTCTAAGATACAAGAGTAGTAGATATTTGATGTTTATGCTCCCAGCATTTGTCCAGTTTCTTTTTCCCATCCTTTCAGATGTTATGCTTGGATAGAGTGTGACAGGTCGAGTAATGATCTAGAAAGATAGCCAGATCCAAATTGCTGGACCCAGAGAATGCTAGTTCATGTGCCTAAAATGGTTCTTTTCAAATGTGACTATGAAGTTAGGGGCAGATTGTTCTCCAGTATCTGGAGATAGAATGAGCTTCCTTAGATGAGGGAGTTAGAGAGAGGCTTACAGCAGATCTTAATGTAACTGCTAAAGCAAGAAGTTATGCTGCTGGCTTTGAAGATTGAGAAAGAGACCAAGAGCTGAGGGATGCAGCTTTAGAATCTATAAAAAGCAAGCAAATGGATTCTCCCCTGCCTCTGCTGAGAGAGAGCGCAAAGCTTTGGTGACACGTTGATTGTGGCCCAGGCAAACCTGTGTCACACTCCAAGTTTGTGGTAAGTTTTTCATAGCAGACAGGCAACCAATGCAGCTGAAGCTCAGAGGTGAAATAAATGGGCAGGTTCCAAACTAATCAGTGTACCTCGTTGTTTTGAGCAATGTCATGGATACTTTGTCAATGAAGAGAAATGAAAGAAAACATTCAGTGGGATTCCTGGGAAGACACTGGGAATTCTCCCACTAGTGGATGTGAGATGTGAAAGCAGAAGGCCATCTACTTACTGTTCAAGTAGGGAAAGCCAAAGGAAGGACAAGGTCAGACAGAGGGGTGGGGAGAGCAAGGGAGAGAGAGCAAGAAGAGGGAGAGGAGAGCAGGAATGCTGTGCTGGGCTTTGCTGTCCCTCGCTGTCTCCAGTTTTCTGGGGCTGATCTCCAGCCACGCTTTAACCTGGACTAAATTGAGCACAGGGTGAAGGGAGAGTAAAGCAGCCCCCTCATAAATCAGGCTCAGTTGAAATTTATTTTACTATTTGTACATAAAGTCCTCTATTTAGACACAACTTTGGGTTTTGGTTTTAGATTTTTTTTTTTAAATAATAAAAATAAGTTGTAGGCCTGGTTATGTATATTTCCCTAACCGTACATGACAAGAGGTGATAATAACCAGCATGCTTCATTTATTTAAGAGTTGAGATTATAAGCATGATATAGTGGAGATGGTCCCAGAAGGGTCAGGGAGAAATCTGAGAGAGATGACCAACATACAAGAACAGTATTGCATACCTATTTGGTTAGTAGCCCTTTGGCAACTTTGTTTAGGGTTTTCTTATGCCCAAAGTATCCTATTTTTTCTTTATGAATAAATATTACTTTAAGTAGTTTTGCCTTTTAAGCAATTTTTATGCTTCTCAGTTAATCACTATCTTTAAACCCTAGAGTAAACACAGAAGATGGTCTCCTCCAGCTGGCCCGATGTCTCCCTCCTGTACTCCAGCGTAGAGTATTTGTCTTCTGTGAGAAGAGCTAGATATTGCATTAAAAAATTAAAGCCAAAGTTGGGTCTAGGCTTTGGTATCTATAAGGTGATTAGGCCAAAGTGAATGTGAAAGTATGGCAGATGTCCCACATTAGCTGAGACAGGAAGACTTTTCACAAATTACGCCGACAGTTTTTGTAGGACGCAGCCTTGTTAGGGTTATTTCCGTATTATTTCAAGAGATTTTTCCAAGTGGAAATAGTGAGAATGGAGTGCGAGAAATAGTCAACATATAAATATGATTGTCTTTGAAAATTTACTTGAAGATAAGAATATTATAGAAACCAGTCATGGAAGTCAGCTCTTCATTTTTCCAGATAATTTGATTTTCTGACGTAGCACAATGTATCTGGTAGCTAGTATTAGTAAATGGCACAGCCTAATTTCCTCCACAAAAGATACAACCAAGTTTTCTGTCCTGAGTCTTCCTGAGGTTGTTCTGGTTGATAAATTGGACAATGTGGCAATAATTTTCTGTCAAACTATGATTGCATGTTGATCTGACATAATGTGTAAGTTGATAATTTATAGTATGATAATTTGCAGTCATTTCCTGAAAAAATAGAGGAGGCCTAGCCAGGAAAGGCTCACAGCTGACAAGAAATTCAGTCGTGAGACTGACCTGGCCGGGGAGACACCATGATCACCAAGGTGGTTTTCCTAGGATGAGGCTTGCGCATTGCACTCCAGATGTTCTGTCCCCTGCCATCTCCTCAAATGTCGGAGGTGCCACTGCATTGTAACTGCCTAATTTGTGGTAGAGGGGGACTCCGCTTGTGCTTCCCCCTGGAGGGAAACAAAAGCAATTCAGCCATGAGTGACTGGCATAATCATGGGGGATCTACTTCTCCGATAAAGATAGAAGGGTATATTTTTGTTGATGTAGAAATATTCTGCCAGAAACGATGGAGCTCCAACTTGGGAACCCAATGTAATTAGGAATTGCCTGTAAATGCAAAACTACTTTATATCATTGAAAACTAATACTAACTTAGTTTTGGTTCTATATGTTTAAGTCTCTCTCTTTTTCTCTCTCTGACAGAAATTATTGACTTCAGAAAACACTGGAGCCTCTTCCAATTTTCTTGATTCCTTTTACTTGATGTTTAAAAATGCAATTTTATTATTCCCTTTTCTCTGAAAAAAGATGAAATCTTGCATCATAAATAAAACTTTCAAATGGCAAATTTCTAAATAAAGAAATATTTATGAAGATATAATCTGTAAAACTCCAGCCCATGCTGACTAAATACAACAAAGTACAAAACTTTAATACAACAAAGTTTTAAACAGGAGGAGGAAAAATAGAAACCAAAAAAACCAGAAAGTAAGTATATGATGAAAATAGCAATCAACTCCATATCAATGTCATTTGTTGTTTAGTTGTAAATGCACTCTTAAAAAACACTTTATGAATAACTGATCATCACTACAACGACTTATGCTAACACAGTGATCTCTATCCTTAAGAAATGTTGAGGCCGGGGAGATGGCTTAGATGGCTTAGTGGAATAACTGCTTCCCTGGCAAGCACAAGGGGCTGAGTTCAATCCCTAGTTCACAAAAAAAAAAAAAAAAAAAAAAAAAAAAAAAGAAAAAGAAATGTCAAAAAGAATCTCTTAGATTTTCTGTAGACAAATTAATTCAAGATATTATTCTAATAATTTACTTTTCTTCAATCTAAGGTTATAAAAACAGACAAATTGCTTATCAAAATGGAAAAACATGTTTTGTTTTTTTAAAAAAAAACTGTTCTGAACTATGTATATACATAAATATTAAATCCTCTTACTTTTTGGGTTTATCTATAAATACAAAATTGATAGTCATAATGAATGATCCTGAATCATTGCTGGATATTGAATCACAAGAAATAAAATTGCTATCTCTAATAATGTTCTTTTTAAAATTCACTGTAGACTTCAATTTTAAATATGCAATTTTTATTTAACTAGAAGCACTTATATAAGTTGGAATACCATCATCACAGTGATAAGAGACTTATCCTTAAAATCAAAACACTTTAAAAAAAATAATTTTTTTGAGAAACAATTAGCAATGAGACAGTTTCAAAACTGATTAATAGGACAGTTTCAATAATTAATACATTGCATATTATTGTCTTAGTTTTTATTCATTGTACAAGATGCAGACATGATATCCTGTCCACAAATACTATTAGAAAAATCTTTCTATTCATTGAATTAAGAGAATGTAGCTGTACCTCTATCCTAATTATTTTGAACATACAGATACAAAATGATCATTCATTTGTATCCCCTTTTTTGTTTACTTTTGTCAGAGAAGGGTATTCCATTGCTATTTAAATATTGTAGATGCCTGAATTCAGCAAAATATTCCAATATAGTCCAATAGTCCATAATAATAATGGGATTTCTATAAGACTGGCAATGTCAGAAGTTATGGGATGTGATGAAAGCAGTTCTCAGAGGGAAATTTATAGCTGTGAACTCACACATTAGGAAAGCAGAATAGGAACAAATAAATAGCCTAATGTTGAGCAAAACAAGCCTAAAGCCCAAAGATGGGGAGAAATCATAAAGATTAGAGCAGAAATTAATTCAGTCAAGACGAAGAAAACAGTTCAAGGAATTAATGAATCAAAAAGCTGGTTCTTTGAAAGATTAAATAAAATTGATAAGCCCCTAACTAAACTCATCAAAAAGAGGAAAGAAAAAAATTCAAATACAAGCAATACAGAATGAAAAGGGTATAATTACCACAGACCCAGTGGAAATTCAGAAGATTATTAATAGCTACTTTGAGAATGTTTACTCTCTCACATTAGAAGACACAAAAGAAATGGACAGATTCCTAGAAAGAAACAAAGTACCAAAACTGAATTAAGAAGATATTACAACTCTGAATAATCAAGACTTTTTAGATTATAAAAACTTAACGTTTTTCTGCCTTGGGAAAAAAATATTTCATCTTGAGTTCTTTTTAAAGTACTTTTTCAATATTTAATCATTTTCTTGGGGCAAATTTCAGGTTGTAATCAAAATACTAATTTTAACACATTGACCTTTTGGGACTGGCCAGATAGCTCAGCAGACTAAAGTGCCTGCTTAGGCAGAGCACAGTGGCCAGGATGTGCGCTGGGACAGTGATTGAGACTGGATGTGGTGGCATGCACGTGTAATCTCAGCACTTGGGAGGGTGAAAAGCGGAGGATCATTATAAGTCCAATCTGCATATTGAGGCCCTGTAGACCCTGTAGACCATGTACTAAATACACACACACACAAATACATTGACCTTTTTATGTTGTGTCCTTACCTCTGGTAGCACCATTTTCATAGCATTTCTATTTTGCATACTGGGTTTGCTATACTTTTTAATGAATTCCTAGCTTCTTATTAAATGCATGTAACTGTTAGTCACTGTGTTAATAATCTTATAAAGTACACATTTTTGCCTTGGATTTAACAATAGACTTTTTAAAATTAGTGAACTTTCTGTGTCTAGTCACATATCACTTATCAATGAAGATAATATTCTGAAATGCTTCATTAGGCAGTTTTGTTGTGTGAACCTTTTAGAGTGTACTTGTTCAAACTTTGTAGTGACTTTGTGGTCTCTACATGCTATAATCTTATGGAGCCACTGGCACATATGCAATTCCTCTTCTACTAAACCATCATAGTTGGCCTAGTTATCTCAGTTATTTTGCTCTGGTTGCTGAGACAGAATACCCGATGCTTAAAGTTCAAGAAGCAAAGGTTTATGTAGCTCACAGTATGAGGCAGTTTCAGTCCATGATCAGATGGCTCCAAGGCAGAGTGGCACTGCACACGAGCAACACTTCAAGGTGGCACAAGACAGTTGTGGGCTGTCCCATATAATAGGTGAGTGTCTACTATATAGCAACAAGACACAAAAGCAGGGCAAAAGCAATCCTGCCTTCCTCCCTTATATTCTATGTGGGCTCTCTGTCCAGGCTTTCTCCAGGTCCTCCTCTTCCACAACCTCTGGATATTTACAATGTGAGGACTAAACTTCTCCAGTTGACACAATCTATCATCTATTTTTATTTTTGAGGAGCAAGGGGTTGAGCTCAGGCCCTTGTGCTTGCCAGGGAAGCGTTTATTCCACTGAGCCATCTCCCTGGCCCCACTGAGCCGTCTTCCTGACCCTCACCTATTATGTAGGACAGCCACAACTATAATTATGGCAAATTGTTTTCCTTGACTCCTATTCTATAAATACCTACTACTCAGTAGTGTGATTTCCATGCATTTACATCGTGGGCTTTTCATCTGGACTGTGCTCTGAACTTACCGATCTTTCTTGCTCCAAGGGAGGCCACTATCCGTGTATGTTATGCATCTATTATTGTGGGCTTTACCTTTCTGATGCATCACATCTCCCCTTTCCTGGACCTTAACTCTCTATTTTGGTTTGCTCTCTCATTTTGAGACACTTTCAGCAGTTTCTGAACACTCTGGGAGTTTATTTTTGAAACATTGTATTTCTGAAAATGTTTTCATGTTATCCTTACACTTGAAAAAAACTCTAGCTGGGTATAGAATTTTAGGTTCAGAAACCATTCCTAGTCATCATTAAGGCATTGCTTTTGTCTCAAAATTAATAGCTCTATTAACAATATCAGTGATTTTAAAACTTATTTTTGTGCATGTATTCATATTCTCAACTTGGAATAAAAGCGCCTCTTTGTACTATGGTTTCTGAACTTTTATAAGGATGGGGCTTAATTTTTTTCATGTGCTGATCATTGATTAGTCTTTTTTGTTCTACACATTCATGCTTTTCAATTCTTTCCCTTCCATTTTTTGCTTTTTCTATTCCTGAACACCTGCCATTCAAATGTTGGATCCTGGACTGAGCCACAGCTCCCTGCTCTTTTCTCTCCTAATTCATAATTCTGTGTCTTTTGTTCCCTTCCTAGGTGATATTCCTCTGAATTAATATTCCAAAATATTTATTAGAAGTTTCAAATATATGTCATTGTACATAACAGATCCAAGAGACCTTTATCCTTCTATTATTCTTTTTTTTTTTTTTTTTCGGAACAGGGGATTGAACTCAAGCCCTTGTGCTTGCCAGGGAAGTGCTTATTCCACTGAGCCATCTCTTCAGCCCTATTATTCTTTTCATGGCTTTCCTTTCTGTGCTCACTAAAGGTAGAGCTTGCTTTGTCCTTTGTGTCATTTTTTGGATCCCTTCACACATGCACACTCTCTCCATTTACTGTTCATTTGACTATCGTTCAGACTAACGGACCTCTTCAAATCTTGGAAGGTCTGGCTTAGGTTTGAAATTGAGGTTCAGCACCTGGATTGCTGCTGTCCAGCAGAGAGTACCATAAGTGGAGGTACTTCCTCCCTTTGAAAGGAAGCAGAGTCCACTTCTCAGGGGCAGTGAAGGTGTGAGGGGAAGGAGGAAGGTAGCCTGGCTTTCAGCCCTCAGCTGTGATTGCAGCTGTGAGTCTGCCTCTGGGCTCTGTCACGTCCACACGGCCTGCCTGTGCTCTGTCACCACTGACACACTGTTGGCATGGCAGGTACTTCATAGTAAAGCTGAAATGGGACGCTTAGTCCTCTCAGTTTTCTTTTCCATTGAATCCAGCAGTCGTAATCTCTTTCCTTCTCCACACAAACTTTGGAGTTAGCTTTTTGCTATCCACAAAATTACTTGGCAAGGTTTAGATCATGTTAACTCTAAACAAAAGTAGTTTTTTATTGTTACATTGATGATGTAGTTAGCTAAGAAAAGAAAAGGTTCATAGCCTGAGAAGGAAGAAATAAAGTTTATTCATAGGTAGTCAAAACTATTTGCTCTATTCCTAATTTGACAAGATATTTTTTTAAACCATAAGTGTTTAATTTGTCAAATGCCTTCTCTGCCTCAGTTGAAATGGTTCTGTGCCTTTTCTTCTTTAGCCTTTAGGTTCTGATGATTTTGCTAATTGATTTTTGTTTCAACAAAAATCAGGGTTTGTGGTGCGCAATTTTGTGGATTCACTTGCTCATATTTTTAATCATAATTTTCTTTTATTTTGAAGAGTAAAAACAAGATAAAGAAAAATAAAAGCAGAGACAGAAATTTAGCAATAGTTCTATAGCAATACATACATTACCAATTTTCAAAACAAGAATAGCTGATTAATAGTAATTGGTACAATATCTCTTTTTATCACCAAATCTGGTGCTCAGATGAACAGATACAGTTATGCAAGGTGAGAAATATCATTGAATATTACCACATGCTTTCACAAATCTTAAATTTTTGTTCTTGAGTCATTTACTATGTTTTTTTAAAATTTACATTAAAGACAGTATAATATTAATTGATATGACAGAAATGGTATACTTTTAGAAGACCAAGATGACAGATATTTCAAGCATGGTTTGAATATTGCACATTGCTATCCTCATTGTAGTAGCTTAGTTCACAGATATCAACATAGAGAGTTAGGGTGAGAATTCTACCCATTAATTGCTATTTTTAAAAACTTGATAGCCAGCGAAATAGCTCAGCAGACTACATTTTGCTTAGGTAAGCACAAGAGCCAGGGTTTGAGCCCTGGGACCACATGCTACACCAAGGATCCAAGCTGCTTAGTGAGACCCTGCACACACCCCCAAAACAAAAGAAAGAAAGAGGACCAGGGAGATAGCGCAGTAGAAGGTCCTGAGTTCAATCCCCAGTGCTGAAAAAAGAATACCTAAAAACCTGATGGAAATTCTTAGGACTCTTGCCTTATCCATTGTGTATATATGCATGTACAGTTTGCCCCTACCTTATTTCCTAATTTTTCTCCTTTCTTTTTGTTGTTTAATCCTTAAGTTCTGCTTCTTTCCATTTAACTGTATCTGTTACACCTTTTTATTTTTTCTCTTGAGTTCCTACACTATATTGTTTTTAAGATGCTCATATTTTGATTAAGATATTTGAACTTATATTCATCTGAAATATTTGTATTTTATTTTCTTATATTAAATGCTGGTTTGTTAGAATTTCTTCTGCTTTCATCCTTTTTTATGTGCATAGTGCAAGATCTACAGGGTCTCACTACACGGATCAGACTCTAATGATCCTCCTGCTTCCAGCTTCCAGAACACTGGGATAATAGGCGTGCGCCACCACAAGCAGTCTCAGTCTCCATCTCAGTGTGTCCTCAGGGAGGGGCTGGCATGGCACACCGGGACTGAATCTTCTGCTTTCATCTTTAAGAGAATCTTATAGAAAATTGGTATACTTTCTTCTCTTTAGTATAGTCCATTCCAAGGGTCAGCCAAATAGCTCAGTGGATTAAAAAGCACCTGCAAGTAGGCGCAGGGGCCAGGAGTTCGATTCCCGGGCCTGCCATGCTGGCTCCATCCCCAGGGAGTGCTGAGCCAGCATTTGAAACTGGGCATGGTGGTGCTCTTCTGTAATCTCAGCTCTCGGGAGGCTGTAGATACAGGAGAATCACTATGAGTCCAATTTAGTAGTGAGACCTTGAACATCCTGTAGACCCTTCCCTAAAACACAGAAAAAAGAATATAGTCCACTCAGAAATGTATCTGGCCTTGCTATTTCTGCTTTATATCACTATTATGAATTTTTGCTGCAATTTATTTAATAAGTATAATGTGCTTCTAATGCACTGTTACTTGAGAATTCTTTTCATTGTCAGAGTTTTACACTTTATTTTAACAAAAAAATTTTTGTGCACTAACTAGAGTTTAGAATGTCTATATGAGTAGTCAAAATATAGTGAATGTGTCAATAAAAATATTACAACAGTAAGATACATTGCCATTAAGCTTTTTGAAAATAATACCTCATATTCTAACACACTGTCCATTATTCTTGCCACTTTCTGCTGCTGTTCTGGAAATCCTCTCTCCTCAGTGTCCCATAAGGTGTGATCAGAACTATAGTAATGCTGCTAAATGCTATCTTGTGGAGAGAAAGTTTGAAAAATCATTAGTGTGTTCTCATCCCCTATATTCAGTGGATCTAGTGCTATATGACTTCTGTCTCTTTCCAAGAGTAGAACAAATGAGACTTGAAAACATTTTGATTCCATTGAAGACACAGAAGTGGCTAGACAGTATAACATTACACTCAAAGCACGTATACTGCTTTGGAATGGAGAAAAAGTAGTAGGGTAGGTGTGTCTGAGGCAAGGGGGAATATTTTGAATGTCAGAAAATATTAACTGTGGGTGTTTTAAGTTTATACATTCACTATATTTGTCCATCTTACCTCAGATAAATTCTACTTGATTTTTTACATCACACTATAATTAATGTCCTTCAAAAATTAATGAATTTCCTCATATAATGATGATATGTAATCTACCATAAATATTTTACTTTGATTTTTCTGGCAGCATGAAGAATTTTTTTTTTTTTATTGGCATCCACAGCAAATAAAGTTTTCAGAGCTGCATGGCTTATATGTGAAGTAAAATGAATCTGGACAGAAACCAAAATTTTAATCACCAGATTTATTTCCACTTCTTCCCAGGATGATGGAAGACAAATGCAAAAGAGCCTACAAAGTACTACTGGCTAGGAGGTCCTAAATCTCTCCTCTTTCTGTTCTTTCTCACTGTCAGTGCTCCTAGCTGTGCCGCTTGGAAAGCAGGAGGCTTCACTTCAGAAGAGGTGGGAGGAGAAGAGTGTGAGCCTCTGGAAAAGAAATCCCTTGGAAATAAGAGCTCTGAATGTCAATGAGAGGTTAAAATGCATACAAAGATGTATATGTATCTTTGAATACAAAGCATCACGTATACTATATATATGATATACATATATTTTTATCTTTGTCAATTCTTCAGTTTGAAGGTTGAACAAAATTAAAAAGGAAGCAAAGAAGATAGGCAATAAATGTGACAAAAAAGGGCAGGAGGCCAGTATATTACAGAACTTGTGGGAATCAATTAAATTTTCTTGACAGAAAATAGGGTTTGGGAAGGAAGATTTAGACTGTTAGAAAGAAATTCAAGAACATCTGAATGAAGTGAGGGGCAAAATGTAAGCTCTCTTAGTACAGAAAGCATGATGAAAGCTCATTTTAAGAAAGCAAAAAAACTATTTTTGGTATTTGCAAACTCATGTTATCTATTTCCCTGTTGTATTTTTAAAAGAAACAGCCTACAATAAAGTAATTCAGATCCCATGTCATTAACTATTTATACAATAAATCATAAAAGAAGTACTTGGAGAACACATTGCATCACATTATATACAGAGTCAATTCATAATTGACTCAGTACAGAATTTCAAATTCCTAAGCATCTTTGTTGTGAAGTACAAGGTTTTAAAACAATACTTCCTTAAATTTGCACAGCCTTGGTTTCTCCAGAGAGCTCAAAGCGCAAGTCCATTATACAATTCTCAAAACTCTTCAATAGGTGAATAGATACCAGCATGACCACTCTTGGACTCCAGGCACAGAGCGAGTTCATGGAGAGCCTAAGGACTCACTTTGAGGCTCGGAGAGAGAAGATGGAAGCCAGTCAGATTCTGCTTTCTGCCACCTTGTGATCTTTGTGTATCAGTGGGTTTGAGTCCCCTGCATAATGATCTACACTTGTACTAGAACATGTCGTCTCATCTCTTTCTAAAATAATAACCATACAAGAGACACAAGAGGACAAGCTACATACATGTTGCTGATTTTAGAGGAGAAAATGGTCACTGGGTAAGAATGGAGAATTATTAGATCGCTGTTGGCACACTCCTCTGGGGCTTGAGGGTAACTTCAGTCATTTTCACAATTTAGTGCTAACAATAAGTCACTATGTCTTTAACTGCTGTAAGGAACAAAAATACATATTATTGTATTTTCAGTATTGAGGAGAAGTAAGCATCATATGAAGAGCACTGAGTTGCTTATTCCAGCTAGATAAAGTGACTCTGTGGCCCCAGGGTTACAGAGCAGAGAGAGCAGAGAGAACCAAGTGCTCATCCCCTGTGTCTTCTTCATTTGATGCATTCCAGGAGTCCTGGTAGCAGCCTTTCTATCTTCAATACATTGAGCCTAATGGATCCTATCTACTCATCATCTGGACTTCGGCAAATGAAGCCATATTTGTTTTAATGGCTTTTTCTGTATATAGTTTTTACTTTTATATATTTAATGTCATAATGGTATTTGAAAGCACTGCTTACGTACGTGTTTACCAGCTCTCTCCCGTGCAATGATTTGCCTGGCTTTGAAATTAATTTCTTGCGTTTCCTTTTCCTTTCAGCTCTTTCTTCTCCCTGTTTTCTGTGGTGTGGATTGACACTCTTTTCTGTATGTGGCTCTCCCCTGTCAGAGCCTCTTCCAGCCTCCACCACTGATTTATAGGCCTCTACATTTCTTTTCTCCCAGAAAAACTTTATCCCATGACTACAACACTGAGCTCCATTCTTTCCTTTTAATATTGCCCAATAAGTTTTTTATATAAATCCCCATCTCTCTTGCTTATCCCAGTTCCCTTTTATAGGTCTTCCAGTTAACTTCAGCCATGGAGACCCCACATCTTCTCACAGTGAATCTTCTAATTAGGTACTTTATTCTTATATTCTTCTACTATGGAATAAGCATGTTTTTCCATGTTGGTTTTCATTAAGAGTTCATGAGTTCCCACAAAATCTTCTGCATAACATGTCCTCTACCTTGTCTTGTATTTATTCATTAACCTCTTGATATGTTCTGTTGTATCTTCATCATCAAATGTAGCAGCTTCTAACTTGTGCATATCTATTTTACTCTTACATTTCTTTGTATTTAAATATTTTTACTTTTCTTTTCTGATTTTTACCTCTGTCCCAATATCTCTATTGTCTCGTATGTTTTCTGTTTGTATCGTTCCCTATTCCTGTGAAACTGTCTCTTCGGGAGAAAAATAACTCTTAATTATCCCTGAAATTTAAGTTAGAAAACTATTTCAGACTTGGTAGAGTAAATATACATGAAATATTTGCTATTGTTTTTATAACCATTAAGGTCAGGGATAGAAGAAGTGCTGAACCCTAAAGTGCTTACTTTAGCTCTTTGTGTCTTCGAGAACATTTTACGATTGTCATAGCATTAACTTCTTGTTTCTGACCTCCAATTTGTCTTTCTATCTCCTTTGCATCTCCCATGGGAACAGGCATTTTCCCTTTGATTTTGCTTTGTTTCTGTTGCAGTATAGGTTAGTGCTATACTATAGGTAGTGTTATAATATAGTATAGGTTAGTGGTTTAGTATAGGTTAGTGGTATATTTTAAAATACTCATTCCTTCTATTTCTGACTTTATCATATTTTATTTTAATGAGTTAAGAATAAGTACTACTTCAACTTGGTGATTTATCTGTTAATTTTTAACTATGTTTTATTTTAAAATATTTTAAATTACTTTAGAATCACATAATCTGTCTGCTGGTTGCTTGCTCCCTGATGATTTCTATATAACTGCTGCGTGCTCACCCACTACAGCCCTGGAGCTCCTGTGGTAATTTCTGATCAGAGAATGTTGAGGTGAAATTTTTGCATTAAGTTGAAGGATAAGAGCTTTGCCGTTGTTGGAAGGCAAAAGAATATTTTTTTACGTTTTTCAGTTTCATGACCTAAACTTGATGTGCTGCACTATCTTTTAAGGAAGTCAAATCCTTTGAAACACTTTTATTTTTTTGTAGTTTTGTATCAAGCTGTTGATTCTTGGTCTAGTGTTTCACTTGTCACATGTAGTAATGCCAGTAGACTGCAGTTCATTTTTGTCCTTACAATGATATTATTAATTAATTAATTTATTTATTAGATACAGGATCTTGCTACACAGCTTGGTTTCATAGTGATCCTTCTGTCTCAGCCTCCCCATACTGGGCTTACAGGCCTGTGCCACCATGCCCAATTTGGGGCTGGCATGGTGTGCCAGGGATTCTGGGACTGGCCAGGCATATGGTGCTGGGAACTGAACTCAGGAGGTTGGGCTTACCAGGTAGGCACTTAGACCTCTGAACTATCTCCTCAGCCCTGCAATGATATTATTGGCACTCTCACTCTTAAGAAAATTGGAGCCAGGTGTGCAGGTGCACGCCTGTCATCCCAGCACTCTCAGAGGCTTAGGCAGCAGGCTCAAAGGTTTAGACACAGCCTGAGCAATTTAACCAATGCAATAACTTAGCAGACCTATCTCAATGCAAAACAATAAAAACAGAATGAGATGGACCCCAGTATGAAACACAGGAATTCAATCCATGGTACTGAAGTAGAGAGACAGAGTGAGAGAGAGAGCAAGAGAGAGAGAGGCAGACAGACAGACAGACAGACAGAGACAGAGACAGAGAATGTTATGCGCCAGCAGGAAGGTATATGAGCCCAACTTACAAAATACACATAATTATATGTTCATGTGAATACAGCTGAAGAAGAAAGTCTTTGGATAACCGTATGTTCAAGTTGACTGCTCAAACATCCGAGGTGTTACTCTTTCATACCTTGCATGCTTGCTTTATGGGCTTGTGGATGCACATGCATATGTGTGGCTTCTGTGTTTCTCATAAGGAATAAAATATATTTTTAAAATGACTGATGTACCTCTTTATCTTATCATCTTTACTTTTATATTAGTTTCCAATAAACTAAAAATATAGTAAAAGAGGTCAGCTGGGTCAATCTACTAAAGGAATCTAGATGCTGCCACTAAGTAGGCATATTTTCCTGTCTGAAAACACATCCCATCCTGCACTTCCTCCATGTGGACTCTGACAATATTCAAATTGCCTTTTGATCCTGTCCCTCTGGCAGGAAGCCATGGCTTTCCTAATCACGCTTCAAGATTCAGTGCAACTCCCAACAGCCCTTTTCTAATTTCCCTTACCCCTGGGTTTTTGGTCCTGATTCCTTTTATAAGACATGCACAAACACACATGCACATGACATTTCAGGATGCTTTTCACTCCAGTTCGCTTTAATAAGTTGTTTTAGCCTTGAGACATTGTATGCTAGTGCTTTAAGTTCTGCTTTATCCAGCCATGTAGGACATTTATCAGCCCTTCAAGACTTCTTTGATAGCTAATTTTCTTTTGCTATTGATGCTCCCCCTCTTTATTTTCTGGCCTCTCCTTATTGCCCAAGGTGCTCAACCACTCATATACCTCTTCCATATCACTATACCATTTTCCAAATTATACCAATGCATTTATACCATGCTTTACATATGATATATTGAATATTGTATATTTACATCTTCAGTTGCCCTGTTTATTTCCTCAAGTATTGCCCTCCATGAAGAAAAACAGATGTGATTCTCCTCTTCATCCTGTCTTAACTCCACATATTTCTGGCCTGTAATCTGCACTGTCAGTAGAGCTTATCTCCTTCCCATACTCCAGCAATCTCTTGTTTATTCTACTGCTATGTGTGTTTTCCTTGCCTTTTCCTTTCCATGGTCCGAGCTACAACTGCTTTATTGCCCATCTGCTCTTAAGATGCCTGTTTTGTATCCTCCCTTTAGAGCCCTGCATCCTTTCCCACATTCATTTTAAGCAGATGTTAGCAGCTTAGTTGTTTCTTTGAACCCTTCATTGAATATGAAACCCTCTTGGATGAATAATACCATCGTGGTCTTCCTCTGAGAACAACTATAGAACACTTCTGCTTGCCATTTGGTTAAATAGGCTGTCATTGGCACTCGGCTGAGCACTCCCCATGCTGTTACTAGTGTTTGCCTGTCTCTAATTAAAAATAATTAGCTGAGGAGTTAGAGTCTGCATCTCTCTGCCTCACGTGTCCCCCATTTTCAAATCCAAACCCTCATCGGTGTGCCATGTCTCTGGGGTGCGAGCCTCGTAATGCCCTGCTGATATGAGCGGTGGTGTCTGGGGCCACCAGGGTTGTGTGGTGTCCAGCAATCCGCAGAGCTCCTCCATGAGCCGCCGGTGCACTCACTGCAGGCTTTCCAGCCTCGCTCCTTTCTTTCTCCTGAGGCACTCGTTCTCGAAACCAAATGGAATTCTCAACCGCTCTAAAGCTCTTGTCAAATTCCTTATTTCTAGGGATTCAAATTACTATAAATATGACCCTGGGGCTCCTGCAAGATGAATTAATTGTTTGTGTCCCAGAAGCAATGACATGCAATAGGCCTGGTTTCTGTGATGAGAGTAGAGCCTCATAACTTACCTTCGATTGAAGGAAGCTTTCCATTTTCCCAGCAGGAATACAAAGATTCCTTCCATTCCTTCATGTTTTCCTCTTCTTTCCCTTAGCAAAGATTAAACAGATGAGATGGTCATCACCTTTGCCTTTTCTTTCCTTAATTCATTGTTTTGCTTAGTTCTTCTATTCCCTTATAGATCTCTATTGGGGTCCCTTCACTGGTAGCAAATTCTCACCAACCTCTCCATCAAATTCAGGCAGAAGGAAGGACCTGCCTGGATCTCTGCTCATTTCTCCAGGAGCACCCCAGCAGGTTCTCTGTGGCCAGAGGCACAGTGCTCTCCAGGTATTTGGAATTTGTCCATCATATTGAGTTTCCTGAAACTCTTTTTTTCTCTTCTCTTCCTCTTTTCTCCTTCCCATGTCTTTCCCCTCCCTTCCCCTCTCCTCCTCTCCCCTTCCCTCTTCTCCTCTCCTGTTCTGTCCTTACCTCTGTCAATCAATTTATGGTCACATTCTCCGTGATACCCAAGATGATCACAATTTCACTAGGTGAATGTATCCCACTTGCCTAAATGTCCCCTTCTAAAAGGAGACGTTTTTTAAAATTTATTTTTATCTCTGTGAGGAGTCTGTTGCTCAGTCCCAGAGGAAGGCTTGATCATTTGGCCCATCAGCCCCTTCTCTTCTAGGACTGAGTTGGATCATGTTACTTAGAATCTTTCCTAACTGAGCACTCAAAACAATGTCAGGCTTTGAGTAGCTGTGTTGGATCATGTCTACATAGAAAGAGAAAACTGTTCAGCAGAAAGAGAGGAAACTAGGGGAAGACAAAGAAAAGGAGGTGAAGATAAAAAGCATATTATAAACAATTATAATAGTTATTATTTTATTTGTACTTCATAAGTGCTCAGTACAGTTTAAATATGTTGCTTATATGAATATATTTTTGAAAGTATCTTGTGACATATGTAATATTTGATAGAAACATTGATACAAAAGTTTAAAAGTTTAACTAAGCGACTCAGCAGGGTCCAGGGTCCTCACTCTGTGAATATCTTCATCCTCCATAGGAGGAGGACAGGGAGAGGGTGCGAACATTGCGTACACGCACCCGAGGTGCATGTCGGTAGCCTGTTGGCAGTATAAGGGAGGAAAAGAGGCTTGCTCATCCTTCGTTTTGCTCCTGCTCTTTTTGCTGTCATCTGCCTCCTTGAACCCTTGTCCCCTCTGCTACCTCACCCTACCTTGGAGGCAGCTGGTTGAAATGGAAACTTCACAAGCTGTGCGCTAAACAAAGCTCTTCTTCCTAGAAAGAAAGAAAGAAAGAAAGAAAGAAAGAAAGAAAGAAAGAAAGAAAGAAAGAAAGAATAATAAATTGCCCAGTATCCCAGTTTGTCAGTGACCCTAACTGACTTCTTTCAAGGCTGAGACTTGAACCCAAAGCTGTGCATATTAACATTCTACCACAAACATATCAAGCATTCTTCCACAGATCTCCAACCTCAGCCCCAGCAGACTTCTGAATACCGTTCTCTGTCTGCTTCTCCAGGCATGAGTGTTTAAACTTGTACCATGAGCCCATAAATGAAAGTCATTCCGAACGACAAATCATATGTCGGTGTCACAGTTCAAGCTTACTGAAGCCTTAAGGTGTATTAGTTTTGGACAGGAGCAGCTACAGCATCTTCACATTGATGTGGCAAATCAATGCCAAGCAGAGCTGCATAAAACTTTGCTATTCAGAAGGTAGTATTGGAACAAAGAGTTTGGTCTTGCAGGGAACTCGTTATGAATGCAACCTGGGATCCCGCTTCATATCTACTACCTCTTTTTTGGAAGATTATAACAGTTGATTTGTAGCATATTCAAATTCAAGAACTTATAATGTGATTCAAAAACTGTACAAGGTGAGGGAGACAGATTTTAACCTATCTAGTTACTGTCAGCATGACACCATCTATAAGACAGATATTTAGCTACAATATCAGATATCTAAAAATACTGGAAGATGAAGAAAAGCAAAACTTATTTCAGCCTGAGACTGTGCTAAAGCCTATCAGTGGGAGCACAGGAATGTGTCAAGATATAAATGATTATTTAGCTACCTCAGATACTGTTTAGTCTATTTTTGTTCTCATCCAACTAATGACATAATTTTTAATTTAATTTAATTTTTATAGATACTTATTAGGACTATTTCTCTTTAGTAAGTTGATTCACTATGTGCTTTCTTCGTCTACAACAATATAGTTTTAGAATAGTATCTGAAGCTTGGTTTGTTGTAGGAAAGCTGGGAGTAGCTCAGCACTGCTAGGAAACTGAAGCTGAAGGAAAATATGAATCACTTATAAAATCAGATGTAGTGCTCACCTATTTAGAAGTGGTCCACACTGAGTGCTGCTGGTGAGAACATGGCAACTGTTCCTCCCAAAGCCAATTCTCCAGTCTGAAACATGATACCAGCTATTATTAAATTAAACTTAAGAAATGTGAGACACCCGGGACATAATTAGATCAATATGTCAGGGGTGTTATGGTCTGAGTCTAGGTATCAACTCAAAGTCTCATGTGATCATAGGCTTTTTTAAGAAGTGGCTGAATCTAGAATCTGTGACTGATTCATAGTGCAGTACTGGGATGAAGAGTGGACGACTGCTGGATCAGTTCACAGGATGGCTTGGCACCGCCTTCATCCCAGTAAATTGGATACACTATAAGGGACAGAGAGAGGCCTGTCTCTCCTTTGCTTATTGCTTTTACTGTCTTCTGCCACCACAACCTGCTGCCCATATGTCGTGTTCTGCCCCGCCTTGGAGCCAGCTGATTACGGACAGAAACATCTACAAACAGTGAGCTAAATAGACCTTTCTCCTCTTTAATTTTAGGTATTGGGTATTTCGTCTCAGCAATAAGACAAAAGTAATTAAGACAAGTGTTTAGCTTATGAAAGATGTCACTCCACATAAGGAAAACAACAATGCTTATTTTTACACAAATTTCATTTGCTTATTTGAAATTTAGCTTATGTATGCAAATTATAGATGTATCAAAAGTCTTTAATTATTGATTATATACATAATACTCAAAGTCTACTCACAAATAATGTCATATTCTTATTCTTTGGGTGCCACGGAAAGCCTTTGTGATTTTAGCTCTAGACCTCAGATTTGTGTAACATATTTTAAAGGTATTTATGGATCTATGTGTTTCATAAATATTTATTACTTTCTCTTACACAACATCTCTAAAGAAGTGACATAAGAATTGGTATATAATATAGAATTCATAATGTTTTATCACAAATGTTCTAAGACAAAGCTCTGTAGAAATAAAGAGGTCAAAGACAGAGTGCAGAGACGATTTAAAATTTATAGCATGCACGATCCAGTAGAGAAAGACTGAAACTACAAATCAGAACTAGAGTCTTAAATTCTGGATTTAACAAAGATGCTTTTGAAAGTATAAAGTGCTTGAGGACAGGAAGACTAGGGCTTTGATGAGGAAAAAGAGCTTAACACTTAATAAGGGAATGCAATTCTCTTCAATACTCTTTCTTAACTTTTAGGAGCATGAAACTTCCTAAGGGTAGAAGGTTTGTATGGTTTTCGAGTTCTAAGTTCTAGCAAAGGCAAGGCACAAAGAGACAACCTAGCTCCAGGTCACCTCTTCCACAGGCCATGACTATCTACAGGCTGTGTGGTCTGTGTTCTCTCACCATCTCCCACACCCTGTGTGCCCCCAAACTACCAGATTAAACCCCAAATGACACAGCAGCTATGTCCCTCCACTTCTGAACCAGGACCTTATTTCCTTTTCCTCTGGGCCACACCCACCGTTTCCTTTTGCACAGCCCCTGTCTTCTTCCTCCTCCCTTGCCTCTCCTTCACTTTCTTCTCCTTGTTCCTCCTCTTCCTTCTCCCTGGCCTCCTCACTGTTCTGGTTTCCTCCACTCCAACCTTGGATCTGCTGATGTCCTGGCCTGTGTCCTGTGCCCTGCAGTATTCTTAATGAAATTCATTTTGGGAACCCTACTGATTGGGTCCATGACAAGGGTATAATTTACAGGAGCAGATGGACCCTCCTGACATGGGACATGCATGCCTTTCATTCTTTCTCAGTGTGTGCTCAGATTTTCTTCTCTTTTGCTTTGTGGCTTTTGAATGTAATTTGTAACGATCTTCCCATATTCATTGATTTTTAGATTTTCTGTGATTTGAAAGCTCAAAAAGTAGCAAATTTTTCTGGAGAATATGAAGAGAATGTACATAATTGAAAGAAAAAAAAAAACCTTTTGCTTTTTAATAAAAGCTGAGCAGATACAACCTCCAATATCTATATGTCTCTTTCAGTCTCTCAGTCTCTCTCTCTCTAGTCCCCTGAAGCTCTGACTCACCTTGACAGGTGACTGCTGATGAGGGCTGTGAATAGCCCTTTTTGTACTCAAGCTCAGTGGGCCACCCAGAAGTTAAACTTTCCTGTCCATGTCCTTTACTTGTTTGTATTTCATCATAAGATAATTCTTAATAGCATGGGCTTTAGAGATAGAGGCCTATGTTTAAATTCCAGTTACTAGTGCTTTACTATAGGTAAAATGCAGCTTCTATACCTTAGTGCTATCAGTTATAAAATAGGGAAGTACCTGCCAATTATTACTGTAGGATATTTTTAAAGATTAATGCAGTAATGCTTTTTAAGTTTCAAGTCATATATCTCTTGAAGATAAGCAACTTACACTTGCATAGGTGCAAAGGTGTGATACGTTTCTCTACCTACATATAATAAAAGACCAGTTAAATAAAGAAAAGCCTAATGACTAGATTTAACCTAAGTTTTATACAATGTGGTCACCCTCACAGGTGCAGCGCCAAAGACCTACTGAAAGCTTATTTTAGCTGCAAATTTGAAGACAACTTGATAGCATGTAGAAAAGTGATTGGATAAAAAGGATATGATCTAAGGACAGTGTCCCAAGAGGAAGACTTGAAAGTCTTGTCTGTGTAGATTCTGCTTTTGCTCTCTGTGTAGCATTCTTTCTCCCAGCCTGAGAGGAGGGCCCCTCTGGAATGGCAACCTGCAGGGAAAAAGGAGAGGTGAACTTTCTAAGTCACGTAAGCTGACTTTTGGGAAAAGAAGTTCTAGTACCTATGGGCAACCTTTGGTAACCTATGGAACTCTGGGTGCTATGACTCATTTCAGGGAAGAAGGAGGAAGAAACAGGAGAACAGGAGGTCAGGAGAAGACTCTGCTTGTGCTGTCTTCTGCTCTTCTTCAGTTCAGGTCACTCAGCCTGCCAAAGAGCCGTCCTGTGCAGTATCTGAGCCCTAGTGCATTTTTTTTTTCTCAAATACAAACTAAGTTAACTCAGAATATTTGAGGTAAATATTAAAAGACCCATAATATATTTTTGTACATCTAAAGCACATATAATTGGTAGTCAAAATGAATAAATACAGGCAGATAATTTGGTCTTAGATGGTATTCTTTTCCCTTTGCTAAATCTAAAGTTTTACAAAAAGAGAGTTATAAACAAATAATTATTGAATACAGGCAAAATTTTTATTTATAATGTAACAAATATATTGTAAATATCTGTTGAAGTAGGCTAAATGTAAAAGCAATAGTTACAAAATGTGCATTTAACACCATTTGTTTAAAAAAAAAATCTATGGTCCCCTTAGAACAACTGCCTCCTCCAAATTCTAGTGAAGTGCAAATTTTGTGGAAGTAGGTCAGGGCGCTTGGATTAAATGTACAGCGGTAAGCGCCCACTCTATGGGAGAGGTCACAACCTGCCTAGGCTGCGAACATGTGAAGCAAAGCAGTGAGGGGGCCAGTGGGGACTCTGAACCTCTCAATGGGTGTCTTCACTCCCACATCCCTCTTCACAGAGCATTCTGCCCACTAACACCTTCTCTTGCAAAGGACATAAAAATGTTCCACGTTAAGGCTCAGAGTTACAGAATAATTAAATTGAAGCCTGGAGGGAAACATAATCAAGACTTTTAGCTGCAACATTTTACTTGTTATTTGCTCGTTTACTGTATTTTCCTGTTGTTCCATTTACCACCACTCAACACCAGCACACTAATAGTGGGTCGGTCCCTGGCTCTGGGCTTCTCTAAAGTCCTGCCTGGGGACTGTGGTCCATTTTCCTTCCAGTATCAAGGTCGGGAGCTCCTGGGTTTTTCTCTGAATATTTTCAAGGGAACACCATCATGTAACATTTGGGACGAGAAAGAAATCATTATAGTATATATTTTGTTGTTGGATTTCCCTTCCTGTGTGGGCCTATTTAAATATGTCCCTGAAGAGCAAACAATTCAATTAATTTTCGATTATGCATACTCACCTACCTTTTTGAATGCACTGGATAATTTTTAATGTATTCGTGGGAGAAACACCACTAGGTTTTAAATAAGTGTGATAATTAAGGAAGTCTTCATTTTTTATTTTTAAAATATTCACTAGAGTTAATCGTAATTAATCGCTTTAAGAAAAACAATTGGTAACACCTCCCCCAATTATAACTTCATCACTTTACAGCTAAAATTGAGTTTTATGTCTACATACAACTGTACTTGATATTTCAGACATTCCAGAAAGCTTTGATATTGATGCAATTTTTTTTTTTTTTCACTGCAGTCTCCAACCTTCAATTAAATGTATTTGACCTGGATGATTTTGGCGCCTGTTTGTCCAGTAGGTATTAGATGTCTATCGAATCAAAGTGGACTGAACCAACACGTAGAAATTACGAATAAGATTTTTACCAGGCCCTTTTAGAAATTCTCACAATGACGCTCCTAGTGACGTCGGTTTATTAGCACAGTATTTGGTTAAGAGGAAAAGCATTGGAATAAGGAGGAGGGGCGCGCGGGAGCGGCGGCGGAGCCGCCCAGCCTGGTCCCCGCCTCGCTCCTTCCGAGGCTCGCGCTCTCCGGAGCAGCAGGTTCCTACATGTGCTAGGCAAAGCGAGGCGCCCGCGACGCCTGGGCGTTCCCAGCCGGCACCGCTGGCTGTTCGCAGTCTGCAAACACCTGGCTTGGTGCTAGGGGGCCTAGAGACTTCTGCCAGCGACTAGTGGCTGGAGCCCCGGCAGCAGGCTCTGAGCGGTCGCGAGGGTTTCCTGTGTGTCAGCAACTTCACTCGAGGAGATAGCTGGCTGGAGAGCGAAAGTGCGCGCGGGCCGATCGCTCCGGCAGCCGCCGCCGGCCAAGCGCACCCTTTGCCCTCGCCGCTGCCCCGCCGCTGCCGGGGCCACACTGAGCGCACCCCGGCACGGCGAAACCTTGCTCCCCAGAGGACGCCTCGCCCCGGCGGCGCCCTCCGGGACGCGGGCAGCGAGCCCAGAGAGCTCGGCGGAGCACGCCCCTCGCCTCCGGAGCCGCGCGGACTCGCACGGGCGCCCAGGCTCCGCCCACCCCGCCGGGACCGGCTCGGCCGCGGCCCCCAGCGCGCCGGACTCAGCCGGGTCTCCTGGAGCGCTTCGCCTGCACGGACGAGCACGGGAAGCAACCTAGAAGCACTCGGGCTGCGGCCAGGCGCGCCTCGATGGCCCTCGGGGGCTGAGCGCAGGGGGCGAGGGAAGCCCGGAAGAAGCGACTCGGAGCCACGAAGCCTAGCTTCCCTTCCCAGGTAGGAGAAGGAAGATGCCCCCGCGAAGCTGATCTTGGGGAAAAGGAGGGTGGGCTGCGCCCTCTTCTCGCTGGACCACAGCCGGGCCAGTGGGGCTTGATCTCGCTGCGCGCCGGGCGTGCTCTGCAGCGCGGACCCGCGGACCCTTGGGAAAGCGCAGTTGGAAAGTTGTCGGTGCCCAGTGCGTCCTGTTGTGTAACCCTGCGCAGCCTGCCAGACGGGGAAGTTGCCGGCCGGCCCGCCAGCCTGCTTCGGTCACCGATGGGAGCGGATTTCATGGCCCGAGGCGAACGCGCGCCCAGAGCTGGCAAGTGCGAGCCCCTGCGCGCCCCCTTCCGCGGGGATACCCCGCGCCGAAGCCCTTCCTTGCGCCGGCATTTCCGATGCTCCCTGCGCATGGTGTCAGTGCCGTCCTCTTGCCCCTTCGTACCCTTCGTGCCTGCTGCCTAAGTCGGGGAGACGAGAATGACCGAGGTGCCGTGGCCGGCTGTCCCCAATGGGACGGACGCTGGCTTCCTGGCCGGCCCGGGCTTGCGCTGGGGAAACAGCACGGCCGCCTCCACTGCTGCCGCTGCCGCCACCTTCAGATGTGCCCTGACCAAGACAGGCTTCCAGTTCTACTACCTGCCGGCCGTCTATATCTTGGTGTTCATCATTGGCTTTCTGGGCAACAGCATAGCCATCTGGATGTTTGTTTTCCACATGAAGCCTTGGAGCGGCATCTCTGTGTACATGTTCAATTTGGCTCTGGCCGACTTCTTATACGTGCTGACTCTCCCAGCACTCATCTTCTACTACTTCAATAAGACAGACTGGATCTTCGGGGATGCCATGTGCAAACTGCAGAGGTTCATTTTCCACGTGAACCTGTATGGCAGTATCTTGTTCCTGACATGCATCAGCGCGCACAGGTACAGTGGTGTGGTGTACCCACTGAAGTCCCTGGGCAGGCTCAAAAAGAAGAACGCCATCTATATCAGCGTGCTGGTGTGGCTAATCGTGGTGGTGGCGATCTCCCCCATTCTGTTCTACTCTGGAACCGGAGTCCGGAAAAACAAGACCATCACCTGCTATGACACCACCACAGATGAGTACCTGCGAAGTTATTTCATCTACAGCATGTGCACCACAGTAACCATGTTCTGTGTCCCTTTGGTACTGATTCTGGGCTGTTATGGATTAATTGTGAGAGCTTTGATTTACAAAGACCTGGACAACTCCCCTCTTAGGAGGAAATCCATTTATCTGGTGATTATTGTACTGACTGTTTTTGCTGTATCTTATATCCCTTTCCATGTGATGAAAACGATGAATTTGAGAGCCCGGCTTGATTTTCAGACCCCAGAAATGTGTGCTTTCAATGATAGGGTGTATGCTACTTACCAGGTGACAAGAGGTCTAGCGAGTCTCAACAGCTGTGTGGATCCCATTCTGTATTTCTTGGCTGGTGATACTTTTAGAAGGAGACTTTCCCGAGCAACGAGGAAAGCTTCCAGAAGAAGTGAGGCAAATTTGCAATCCAAGAGTGAAGAAATGACCCTCAATATTTTATCCGAGTTCAAGCAAAATGGAGATACAAGTTTGTGAAGGCACAAGAACACCCAAACACTTCCCTTTGTAATATGGTAGGATGCTTAACAAGGCCCAGTACTTTTTGCCCCTTTGAGTGTCTAATAAGGATATAAAAATCAAAATGCAAAAGTAGTGATTTAAAAAGTACAGAAGCAAAGCTGCCCACATCCACACGTGGCTATTTCAGTTTGTCTTCAGTCTCCCGTCTGATTGACTAGAAGTATGTCTAATAAAACAAACCTGCATAGTTAAACATTTACTTTTCTTCTGCCTTTAAAATTTACAAGCTTTTGTAAAGTGTGTGCACATGGGGGCAGGAACTGTTTTAGTATTGATAATTTCTCAAAAAGTGAGCCACAAAAATTTTGAATTATTTTTTATATTTCCAGGCTTTATCAATTCTGATGAAGTGTGACATGAACAAACTGGAAATCCAAATTCTTAAAATATTTAGTACTGGCTATCCAAGTTCATTCAATAAAGAATGAACATATCTCCAAGATAGATGACTTTTTCAGTTCCTTGCAAGCATAAATGATAGCTGGCTGCATTTCTTTGGGGAACTGAGTAGAAAAGTAAAGTCAATGAACTTAAAAGCCTGAAGATAACAATTTTCCAGTTATTTCTGGAAAACCTCGCGCTGCTCATTGGGTGCCAAATGTTGATGGCGAAAGCCAGCATACAGAACCTTCCTGGAAGATGCAGTGTAGGTGTCATAGTGCATCTGTTTCCATTGTGAATACTACGAAGCCATTAGACTTCTTGAGATCAAAAGCATGTACTTGTACCACTGTTGTGCAACATGAGGACTGTGTGCTCCAAGACAAGGACTCACACCTGTAAAAACAATTTTACAAAGCCCAGTTAAGTTACAGACTAAGGTGCGAGTGAAGTTGAATAATAGTTCTCAAATTGAGGGATGTGGGGCAGGAGAACGGTACTTTCAGAAGGGGTGTGGTTGGCACTCATCCACAGAGCATAGCCTACAATATAGTACTCTCAAATATATGAGGCAACTGGAGGTAGATAGAAAGCCTTTGGAATACTGTCTCTAAATTCATAGTAAAAAGGATTTTTTTTTTGCTTCAGTGTGTATAAGAAAATTAAGTGGAATATGAAAAGAGAAGTAGGCAGAATTTGTATAGGCTGTGTTAATAAAATGGGAAGGTATAATCTGTTACTAAATCTTACGTCCTAACACTTAAAGAAATGTATCTGGAAAGAGAAATACAGAGAATGAAAGTTTCAGAGCCCTGAAAACTAAACTGTGCCCATACTGATCAAAACTTCTAGTAATTAAAGAGAAGAACATTGGTCAGTGCATTTTGCATTTGTTCTCTGCCAAGCATTAATGAAAGCTTTGAAAAATATTTCAACAAACTTAGCAACAAAACAATTGTCTTTCTTTTTGATTGCTGGTTTGTCTGGAGTACATAATGTTTATATCCCTTGTGTGGAGCTGGTACAAGTATATGATACATCTTTAGTCTTTTTTTCAGCCCCTTTCTTTCTCTCCTTCCTTTCTGCTTTGATCCCTGAGTTGATGGATTTCTAGCCCTTAAAATAGTGCAATTTTTATGTAAGAGAATAATGAGGGAATGCAATTACCACAGATAAGTAAGTTTAGTGTCAAAGAACTTTCAGTTGTGAAAGCTAGCCTTTGTGTTGTCCTCATCAGAGTTTATAATGTCAAAAATCTTGTGTCAAAGCACCTTGTAATTTAAGAAATATGGGGTGGAAATGCACTGTAGGATGATACACTAATGGGGAACTCAGGACTTGGTGTAAGTTCTTGAAATGCCTTGGTAGACTGAACATTTGTGAGATATGCAGAGTTGCTTCAACTGACTCCATCTCTAGCTAAGAACAAATTTCCAAAAAGCTTTATTTAGCCTAGTTGTATAGTTGCATTTTTAATATATTGTCTTAATCTATAAGGTTATAGAAACCAAATCTAGAAGAAACCTCATACACTGCCTAATTTTGAAGTTTTTCAAATTCTCATGAGGCTCATAACAAAATTGTCTACTTTTGAATCTTGAAAGACAAACTCTAAAACACATCTTTATTGTATTAATCCTTTTACACATATGTTCAGTGAAACAAGATCAATATTGTTCAGTTGACCAAAATGGAAATTCCAGAGCCTGTACCATACTTGAACTCACAGCATAATGGTACACCTGTCTGTAAATTTATGCAGCATGTAATTTAGTTTCCTTCCTTCTAGGACATCCATCCTGCCTTGGAGTATGTGTTAAATACATTGTTTCAGCTTCCAGAGAACTTTCTTTGGAAGTGTGGGTCCAGTTAGGAAGTAAATGTTTTTAATCCAAAAAATTATTATTATTACTATTGTTATTATTATTATTTTGTCTTTACACCGTCCTAGGGATTGAACCTTGGTGTTTGAGCAGGTTAGGCACCTGCTGCTGAGCTAATCCCCACCCACAAAAGTAATGTGCTTTTAGCTTTCTACATCACACTATGGGTAATGATATGTGAGTCTGTGCCAAACAGTAATAAGAATGACCTTTCCAACTTCTTCCAGGCCAAGAGAAGTATCTGCTTCAGGATGAAGCAGTGATCTATCAGCTGAAAAGCTGATTCATGCCATGGGCTGATATGAGTAAGTATTTTAATTGCAGAGACAGAAATCAGCTGAGATTTGGATGCGGAAACAGCTAAAAACATGTTAGTACTGAGTTCAGGGGGGTTTTATTGCATACAAATCATGGTCTTTGACATTTGAGACATCAATCAGTATCTACACTAAAAAAAAAAGAAAAGTAAGATGAAATATACCATGAAAGCCAGAATTCAGATTTAAGCTCATGATGTAACTTCTGGGCCAATTGTGGGACTCCTGACCTCTTGAAGACCATTCTTCATGAATTGAAAGGGTTAATGATGTCCATTTGTGGAGTTATATTCGATGGGGCAAAGCTCACAAACTAGACAAGAGTGCAACAAAATCTGCTACTGTGTACTTTGTCCTAGTCCTCAGCTGTGATGTGACAGGTCATAACCTGCAAGTCTTCTCTGGCTACTCACACAGTATGCTGAGCTGTGGCTGAATGCCACAGACATTACTGCTCAGCCCCGCTGGGATTCATACAGTGACAATATTGAAAGATGCTACACTAATTAGGACCTACTGAAGCTTTACCTTTGCTGGTCCAATTGCAACTATCATAATATTTATTGAAGTTCACAGTCTTTCAATTGTACAGATTGAAATACTTTCTTGAAAGATCCAACATACTGATGTCAGCTATATTTATTAAAGGTATAATATTAATATGTCACATTGGTATATTTGGCCTAATATATGATGCACAGATAAAAGGAGAATTGTATAATAAGATGCTTTCAAATATCAATATTTTAAAACTTATGTCTTCAGCCTTTTGGGGGTTTAAAATATGGAAATCTGTTTCATGAACAACTGATTAATTTTCCTTAGAAATACACTTGCATGTTTGCCTTTTGTTATGTCTTTTCACATAGATACAATTTGGTATCAGAGTATCATAAGATTAACTGTGAATATAAAGTACCTTAGTCAGACGGGGTTTGCATTGTCTACATTATATACATATATTATAGAAAAGCTTATAATGTTTTTTCAGGAGATTTAGCGTTTTGTCCTCTGTTATGGTCAGAGCTTCTACTTCCAAAGGCAAAAGCCTCATCTTATATTCAGAGTTAATTTCTTAGTTTAGATTTCTACTAGCTTTGGCATTATAGATGCAATGTTAGGATTTAAGGACAGAATTTAGGGAGAAAAAGGGAAAAAAAAGGCACCTGGTTCAATCAGGTACTGTTGCTCAGTTCTGAAGTGTTTGTGTTTCTGAAGTGTTTGCATTGTGTATCTTCTTGAAATGAAGTAGTATAGTTTTAATTTTTTTGAGATAGAGTTTTTAAATAGCACACTACCAGAAAGGTGAACATTGGTATTGATTTTAAACTGTTTTCTTTCTTCAGTTGATAATTTCAATAACAAGTATTTAGTGATAAATACATTATTTGGCTGCTCAATTCTGTTACAGTTTTTTTATCCTGTTGTTATACATTGCATTATATACATCATCACAAATTAATATGAAGGTGAATATGTGTTGCATATCAAAATTTGTGAATTTGAATTACATTTTAGTGTTTTGCAAAAATGTTTATTTTTATATTATCTGATTTTAATGTAGATAATTGAATTGAATTTCTTTGTGTGTAGTAGTGCCATTGAATGACTGGTATGAAACAGTGTTACTTGACATATTGAACTTTCTCAGGTTTATCTGAATTGATGGTAGTTGAACAAAATCCAAATTAATAGTACATGATAGTTTTTTTGAAAAAAAAATAGGAAAGTGTATTTCCTATAATAGCATAGTGATGTTTGCATGCAAGAGTGTCTTCTATTGTGTGTGTGCACGTGTGTGTGTGTATGCGTGTGTGTCCCTGTGTGTGTGTGCAAGTGCGTGTGTGTTAGGCATGGCATCCAACTTTGTATTCACTATTTATAGTAACAGCAGAGCTTCATAATCATGGGCACTAGAATTGTATTTACCATAGACAATAAAAGCTGGAAAAGATTAAATAAAACTGTAAAACATGACTTGATGGCTTCTGTCTTATTACAGTGTTAATATTCTCAAGTTCCTTTTTATAAATCATATTATTACAGTCTGGCAGGTCGTTTGGGACACATTGAACTAACTCAGTATTTCTTACAGTGAAAACAGGGCCATAGAAGCTATAAAGGGATTTAAAAGTCCTGGTGCTAGATAATTCGTAAGATTTCATTACTTGATATTTAATTACAATAGGGATTGATTTTCTTTCAAGAAATAGATTGAATGTACCTTAATATTTCTTCTTATATTGTGTTAAAATGTTGACTGTAATCTTCTCTCACTACCATTTAATCCCCAAAAGTAGTCTTACCAATAATCTTTTGTGGTTACTGTTCCTTAGCTTTAGTTGCTTGCTTTATGCGAGTGTATTAATATGGATGATCTTGTGCTACTTGAATACAATGTATAATGGAATGAACATATGTTTAAAGCATTGCTTTTCTATTTCATTGGTGAAGGTGAGTGTACCGTGGTTCTGTGAAAATAAATGCCTTGTAACAAAATAATATGAATGTAAAGCACAGATCTCTTGGGACCACTAACATATGTGTCAGTCAGTATTAACTCCTCAGTGATACGTACTGTACAAATGTCATTGTTTAAAAACCCTTTTTAACAGCAGCAATGGCAGAGTTTTATAGCATGCATATGAGTAGAGGGAGCGTGTGTGAGAGTATTTAGTATATACATAAATATTATGTAGATAATTATCTTTCAGATTTAAGAAGCACCTACCCTAAAGCTATGAATATTTTTTGATTTTCTAAATTTTTTTAAGAATAGAGTCAAAGATCTAGAGGTTCTCTCCTGCCCTCCCTCCTCTCTCTCTCTCTCTCTCTTTCTCTCTTTCTGTCTGTCTGTCTCTCTTCCCCTCTGCTACCCTCCCTTCCTTTGCTCTCCTGTCCTCTCCTCTCCTCTTACCTTGATGAAATAGGTGGATATTTTAGGTGAATATTTATAACTTATAATTAATTATATTTAAATAGGTGAAAATTTATAATTTTGGACCCATATAAAGTTAGAGTTTACATTTTCAAATATAATTTTGTTTCCTAAATTCAAAACAGAGCTATTATGATGGCAACCTGATAGGAAGGCACACTACAGAAGCAACAGATGTCACTAGAAATCCATATCATTCTTAATACTGGCCTTACGTGCTTCGCCCTAAAGGTTACAAAGCTTTGGTTAGTACCCTAGGGGCTGCTATCCCCGCCAGCATGACTGCTGGGACGGACCAGCTAGTACAGGAGCTATGATGGACTCAGGCCTCTGGGATGAGCAACTGACAGTCCTGCAGCCCCCTGGGGAATGGACATTGGATAGGGGCAGGTGGATGGCATGCCAGTGGAGGCCACAGGTATTGTAGAGGGAAAACCATGCTACATACCCCTCTTGAAATCACTTTTGTGAGGATGGGTAATCCTTGATGATGGACTTAAACAGAAACCTTGAAGATGATCCATTTAATTCCATCACATTAGTCTGCAGTGAGAGCAAAGATGGGTTGAGAGAAGAATGCAAATTAGCATAATGGGCTATAACCAGTCCTCTGCTAAGAGGAAGTACAATACATCAGAGTCCACAGTGCAGTAAGGATTTGTGATTTTTGTTTTAGATACACACATGTACAACAAAATACACATAAATTCATTTGTCCTCTCCCAAAAATAGCCGACTTTTATTTTCATTGTAGACTTTTTTTTTTAATTGATGTTCTCTATTGCCATACTTGGTGAATGGGCATGGAGTGAAAGGAAGAAAGGACAAAAATTGTTCCCTAAAACTAGACAAATCCAAAAGTTCTTTATCACAAGCACTCACTTGTCCTTTTTTCTTTGGTGCTGTGTTCTTCTGAAGGCTCTGCTCAGAATTCCCAAAGAAATTAAGGCAGCAATTAGCCTACTTCTCAAAGTGGCTAATTTACATTTAAAGACAGGATCACTGAATCTCAGAATTGTGTAAATACAAAAACTTAACTTTGTCTTACTGTTTGGTGGGTTCGAACAGTAAGCAGAAAACCTCAAATCTTCCCTTGTGTTTTAGAACAGCAGTATTACAGTCACTGAAGCTTAGATTCAAATCTACCCCTACCGTGCAGTACTTGTGTATGCTGGACAAGTTCTTTAAGCTGGCAAGGCTACGTGTTCTTCAACCACAAAATGAATAATATTGCATAGAACTCATAGGATGTCAGTGAAATTAAATGAAATAAGATACATAGTGCATAAAATGAGCACTAAGTATGTCATTTTGAAGTGGAGAGGATTTTGTCACTCTACTATTTTGTGATTATTGCTCCTGATTTCTGTTTTCTTCTTTCATACAATGGAGGCTGTGACTCTCCTAGAAATTAATAGATTCATGCAATTTATAGATTGTTTGGCTGCATTTAATACTGTTGTTTTGGTTTGAACACTACTGAATTTCTTTGCTTTTTTTTTTTTTAATATATGTGTTATAGGGTCTCACTATGCAGCTCAGACTCTTAATGATCCCCTTGTTTTCATCCTCCCCAGTACTGTGATAACAGGCTGGGTCACCACGCCCAGACTCAGTGCAGGCTCAGCACACCTGGGGGCGGGGCCAACACAGCATGCGGTACCAGGGATTGAACACCAGTCCCTGAGCTTGCCTAAACAGGTGCTCAGTGCATTGAGCCATCTCACCATCCCTCTACTGAATTTCTGACATTGGATAATATGCATTCACCTCTTTTATGTTTTGCGTTATGGTATGATCTGGGTGGCCCAAGGATACAAAAGACAAAATATATCCGGCCAACACATAGATAAAAATGAGAAAGGCCTGCTGCCCTTATTGGTTGGGCCCCACCTCTCAGGTTCATAGTTTTTTTTTCTGTCACCCCAATCCAGAGTCTGGTCTTTTGCAGATCTGGAAACTTGATCTGAGCAGTTCATCTAGAGTTCACCAACATACAGAGACTGACTCATACCAGACTAACTGACAAGAGAATCATTTACCAGCTAGTCTGCCAATTCTGAGTATGCAGTGGCTGTAGCCCGGTCACAATAACAGACATCTGTCTTTTTCGTTCAAGTTAGATCTAATTATGTACCAGAAAGATGCCTGTGAGTTTAAAATAATAACAAAGATTAGTGATATTCTTGAAAAGCATTTCCAATAAGAAAGCAGCTGAACAGTTTTATGGCCCTGTAGATATTGGCCCTAATTAGCACTTGTATTTAAGAACATCACTATTGCAGGTGCAAAGCCTCAGGTTCAAATATACCTCTATTATTCTCCACTTGTCTTTCACTTGATAATTAGCATATAACAAGCACTCTGCCCACTTGGGACAGCCTCAAGTAAGGGCATAGAGTGAGACTTTGAGGTTTATTTGTTTTCTTTTTCTTTTTTTTTATATTTTATGGAAGGGGTCTGCAGGGTATTTCAGGGTCTCACTACTAGACTGGATTCATAGTGATCCTTCTGCTTACAGCCTCCCAAGAGCTGGGATTACAGGCATGTGCCACCATGCCCAGTCTCATTTGCTGTCTCAGTGCACCCTGGAGCTGGAGCTGGCAAGGCAGGCCCAGGGATTAAACCTCCAGCTCCTGCCCCTGCTTGCAGGTGCTTTAATCTGCTGAGCTATTTTGCTGGCCCTTGTTTATTTTCTTTTAGAACTGGTCACCACCATCAATACTTCTTTGTATGAACACTATGACTTAGAAATGTTTCTTACCTAGTGAGTTGGAGAGGAGAAAGGTGGTAGGAAGGGCTGTAATGCTCCCCAAATTGGAGGCACTTAGGAGGTATCCAGTTGAATGGTGCAATATGTCATTGCAGTTCCAGATAGAGTCATAGCAAGAGAGAGGTACAAGATTTGACAATTGGCAAATGATAGCTAAAACTAAGAAAGAAGATGCAGCCATCCAGGCAGCATATGTGGTCAAAGAAGAAAATGGCAACAGCACAGAGCCAAAGCAGCACTCCATAGTATGGGCAGGAAGAGAGGAATACTGAGAGGAAACGAGTGTAGTAAGATCCAAGAAGATGAATGGAGAAGTTAGGCTCAGAAAAGAATTTCTGGATATGGTAATCCTTTGTCATTTACTGCAAATCAGGGCTATAAAGATTGGGTTACAGGGCTTGGGAGATGGTTCAGTAGAATAAGCTCTTCCGTGGCCAGTGCAAAGGTCTGAGTTCAGTCCCCATTAAAAAAAAGAAATTGGGTTACAAAGTCTGGGTGTTAATGAGGAAATTATTATGGAAATAGTAATGACCACTGAAGGAATGTCATGGTTAAGAAATGTAGGATGCAGCTTCAGGCAAAAGAACAGAAATAGAAAAGAGGAAGAAAAGAAACTTCTTGAAGATGCTAGATGAAGCAAGCTCCATGGAGAAATTGAAGTGAAAGGAAGGGCTGGTCTACAGAAAAAGCATCTGTGGTTGGGAAAACTAAATGACAGGTCATCAGACTGGAAGAGAGTCATCATTCTAGGTCTAACATGAATAATGGATCATTAGGTTACAGGAATTATGTAGAGGTTGTGTGAAGAAACAAAATTCAGGAGGTGAGAACACAGATCATAGATTTGGTTAGCAATAGACAACTGGAACCTCCCATGACTACCTATAATTGGAAATGACCATGTGGTGACATTTCTCATTGTTATTGCTCTCTTTGAACTCATGTAAGTGTAACCAGAGTGAGGGTGGAGGAGCCGGAAGACTGGAATTAAGAATATGTGAAAAAGTCCCAACCAGGGCTGATACTCAACTATATGCACAGGTTTTGAGTGCTAGATAATTGGTCCAAAAAGTGTAGTTGGCAGTATTGTTAAAAGATGGAGCAACATGGCACTTGAAGAATAGTATCAAGAATCATTAGGGAGCCAGGACCACGTCTGCCCCTTTTCTCGATAATGGAGTAGTGGCACATGGAGTCTGCTGGGGAAAGGAGTGAGGGCAAGTTTACTGGGGCATTGCTGGAAGAGTTGGTCAAAGAAACCAAAGCTTTCTTTAGAAAGAATTATTTCTCCAGGACGAATATAAAGAAATATAAGAAGTCAGGAGAGGGATGCAAATCTGAGTGTGGGAAGAAAACAAACAGGTGAAGTTACAAAGAGAATAGTTTACTTATCAATAAATTTACACCAGTGATGGCATGGTCAATTATGGGGCCAAAAGCTTTTAAAAGATTGTAGGGTGGAAATTGATAACGCAGAGAGAATTTTCACAATAAGTTTTCTTTCACTTCAGACAGACTGTGCTCTCGGATATATGGAGTCAGAAAAGGGGAAATAAATTGGTTCCAGGCAGTAATTTGAGAACTTTTGTGGTAGTTTTTAAATCATGGATATAAATTCATTGACACTCTCGAAAGAGCTGGGCTTGGCATTGTTTCTTCTTGAATCCAGGAGGATTTGTGATGGTTTTGAGCAACAAAACTGGACAGAAAAAGGTAATATGCTTTCTGAGACTAGAGCATAACAGACCACATAGCCTCATGTGTCTCTTGGAGCCCTGAGCTGACATACACAGAGGTGACTTCTCTGAGCCTGCGTGCTGTGAAAATCACGTGGAGAATTGAATCATGTTTAAGACCATGGAAAGGAGAGGGTAGGGCTTCAGGGAGCCTCCAGCCTTTCAGATCGTGCCAGGCAGACATCAGGAAGGAAGAAGGGGACTGACCCAAACACCCAGCTGCCTGCTCACCCACAACTATCTTGGCAGAGGCCTTACACATCATATAATAAAGACAAACTTTGCATAGTGAAATTTGTGTAAATTCTAATCCACAAAATCTGTGAAGACAGTAGTCCTGTAGCTATTTTTTACAAAATAGTTTAGAAGTAATTTGTTATAAAGCAGTAGACAACAGGAACCTCCAATGACTACCTATAATTGGAAATGACGATATGGTGACATTTCTCATTGTTATTGCTCTCTTTGAACTCATGTAAGTGTGACCAGAGTAAGGGTGGAGGAGCCTGAAGATTAGATTTAGGAATCTGTGAGAAAGTCCAACCAGGGCTGATATTCAACTATGTGCACAGGCTCGGATTGCTAGATAATTGGTCCAATAAATGTCAGATTGATTACTGTTAGTGTTTAAGCATGAAAGATGTATTAGTTACAACCCTTGCCTTCAAAACTGCACCAAGGATCTAATATACACTTAAGTTAACATAAAATAATTTGTAAAAGGAAAGTAGAGTAGTTGTGTCGGTATACTGTACTTTTAAAAGGATTTCACAGAAGAAAGAATTTAGATTGAACTTGAGTAGACTAAAAAAAATATATTCTTGGAGGAAATTGTTAATAGATTGGAGTTAAAGGAAGGATACAATTTAATATTTAGGGCTAAGAATTGAAACATTACAAATTTTGAATGAGCAAATTTAGTGCAAAGAAATAGAACAGAAAAAGGGGGAAAATAGACTTGTTGTGAGTTTGGCTAACAATGAGAGGACTTAAAATAAAAGCATACACTTAAGGAACAGGCAAAAAGGTATTATGCCCTTACCCAATGAAATAGAAAGCTGTGTGAAGTTTAAAGTAAGAGAATCACATTATAGATTATTTGGTCAGTAAAACCTGTTAAGATATTGTTCGTATAACAATTAAAGAATAATGGTGGTGGGAGGAAAAAATTCCAAAAGTCTCAAAACAATTTTGATTTCAAAACTCACAGGTACAAAGTAAACAAAGAAATATCAGTTGCATCTTTGTATATTAACAATTATTTTGTGGATACTGAAATTAAAAGTACAGTTCCATTACCATAAGCTCCAAATATTAAATACAGTGTTCAGGAATAAATCTGTGAAAATGTAGAATGGACTTTCACATAAAACTGCATGATTCTGATGAAAGAAAAACATGTGGTGGGTAGACTGTTACTAGGTTAGAAAAATCAATAAAATAAAGATACCAGCACTCCCCAAATTGATATACAAGATGAAAACAATCTTTCAAAATCCCAGTAGGAGATTTTATAGATATAAGGAGGATTACTCTGAAATTTACATAGGCATTAAAGGGAATTAGAATTGCTAAATAATTTTGAGAAAAATAAAATTAGATAGCTATAATGATCAAGACTATAATACACTAACAGGGAGATAAACATGTTAATAAATGGAGTTTATTAGAGGACTCTGAAATGGACCTACAGAAAAATGCCCAACCTATTTTTTAGTGAAAACATAAAGTAAAACTTCATAATCAAATACGTGAACAAAGTTTCTAAAAGTAAAAGACGTAAACAAAAAATTCTTATTAAAAAAGAGACAAATACACTTAACTTTCTTTTCAATAAACTAAGATAAAGAATTTCTCAAGTTTATTGATTGTCTAACCTAGTACAGTGTATCCACCACATGTAGTTCTTGCACAGAATTATGCAATTTTAAGTTTGTTCCATATTTTCATAGATTTATTCCTGAACACTGTATTTAATATTTGGAGCTTATACTAATGGAATTGTATTTTTAATTTCAGCATCCACAAAATAATTGTTAATGAAACTAATTAGTATATATTAAAATATTTAAAACAATGGAATTTGTAGTATGGGGAAGTATTTGAATTCTCTATTTCTTATTTATCTCTCTTCTATTTTGTTTGTTGTGTCTCATATGTAAGAAAACCATGTAAGAAAAATTGAACTTGTGTCTGACTTAAATTAGCATGACTTTCTCAAGTCTCATCCATTTGCCTAGAATTTCTCAAGTTTATCTTTCATTTTGCAGTGTAGCACTCCATTGTGTATAAACACATTTTTCCCTATCCACTCATCTGTTGATGGAGCAAAAACAATTTAATGGGAGAATGCTTTTTTAACAAATGGTACCAAAGAAATTGTTCATTCTTTTCCAAACCACAAAATAAACTCTAAACCATTGCTCTTAAACTCACTAAAAATGGATCATGGTCTTTAATATAAATCATGGAACTATAGAAAAGTGTAAGTGACATTCAGAATCTAGTGTTACGGGAAACTAGGTTACACCAAAAGCATAGTATAGTATAATACAACAAAGAGAGTGCTCATAAATTGAATTTAGTAATTCTAAAATATTTTTGAGGGCCAGCCAAATAGCTAAGCAGATTAAAGCACCTGCAAACAGGCCTAGGGGCTGAGGGTTCTATCCCTGGGCCTGCCATGCTGGCTCCGCCCCCAGAGAGCACTGATATGGCAATTGACATTGGGCATGGTAGGGAGCGTCTGTAATCTCAGCTCTTGGGAAGATGCAAATAGGCAGATCACTATGAGTCTGATCTAGTAGTGAGACCCTCAACACCCTGTAGACCCTTTCCTAAAATACAAAAAAATTATATATATATATAACTTATATATATATAAATATATATAATCATTTATATATATATAATTATATAAGTTATATAATTATATATATATAATTATAGTTGGATATATATATATATATCCAACTAAGAAAATGAAAAGATCTACACACTTGAAAAATATTTATTTTCAAGATTTATATCCAACAGAGTGTTGGTATTTTTTAATTTATTTTTAAAATTTTTGATACAGGGTCTCACTGTGCAGTTGAGACTCATAGTGATCCGCCTGTCTCAGGCTCCCCAAGTGCTGGGATCACAGATGTGTGCAATCATGCTTGGTTTTGGAGGCCAGCATGGCATATGGTACATGGGCGAGTGTAGTCAGTGCTTGTGCCTTTCAGGGAGGTGCTTAGACTTCTAAGCTATGTCCCAAGCCCAAGGGATTGGTATTTAGAATATAAAGAATATATACATAGTAACGGGCTGGGAAGATGGCTCAGTGGAATAAGTGCTTCCCTGGCAAGCGCGAGGGCCTGAGTTCAATCCCTGGTTCTGTAAAAAAAAAAAAAAAAGAATATATACATAGTAAGTGAAAATGGTTAACGCAGTATTATCTGTTAAAACTTACAAATTTCCAATGAGATAATACTACAGTCTATCAAAATGGCAAAAGTAAAAAAATGATGACAATGCTAAATACTAAGACTGCAAAAATAGTAGCACTCTTATACATTGATGGTACAAATATAAAGCAGACACTTTGAAAATGATTTTTCAGTTTTTATAAACTAATAATACTGATACCATATGACTCATAATTTACCTTGCAGGCATTTATCCCAGAGAAATAAAAATCTATATTCACACAAAACTCTGTACAAAAATCCTTACGTGGACTTTGTGATTGGCAAAAACTGGAAGCATCTCATAGTCTCAGGAGATGACGAGTTAAATAAATATGATAGAACTATATCATCATTAACATTCAATAACAATAAAGAAATAAACTATTGGTACAGCCAATAACCTGGACAAACTCCATGGAATTATCAAGAAGGTTATATTTTGTATTATTCTTGACAAGAATTATAGAAATGGAGAAGATTCATAACCATAGAAGAGTATGGAAGGAGCGGGGTAGGGTGTAGAGCCTGGAGGTGATATGTGACAGCACGCAGGGATCTTGGAACAGATGGGCGAGTGTGGTCAGTGTCAGCGTTAGCATCCTAGTGGTCCTATTACATGAAAGTTTTGCAAGCTGTGGCTACTGGGAAAAACAGTAAAAACTAATATTTCTCTATAATGTTTCTTCCAATTGCATGTGAATCTGAAATTATCTCAAGATAATCTTCAATAAAAAGTCTTTCAAAGTTTTAAGTTTTTCATAAGTAGGTTGAGCAAAATTATTTAAAAGAAAATAAGAATACTCAAATTCAAAAACAACTCGAATGTCTATCAAAAGATGAATGAGAAAACAAATTGTGTGGATCCTTGAATATTATTTAGCAATGAAAGGAAGCAATCTACTATTATATAAAACACGGAACCACCTAAGCTATTCTGAGATTAGAAAGCAGAAGCAAAAGAATATAGTATAGATTATTGTTCTAGGAAAAGATTCTAGAGAGGGAAAAACTAACAAGAACTAATTTAAACATAGCTTTAAACACAGAATTAAACTGTGGCAGGGTGGAGGACTGACTGTAAACCTGCATGAGGGAATTCCTAGGGTGGTGGGTATATTTTACGTTATGATGGTAACAATGGTCACAGGTATCCATTTATATTAATCAGTACTCATGTAACTGTAATGTGAGATCATTTTATTACATGTACAATATTTCTCAATAGAGTTTTTACAAAAAGGATAATGTCAGTTGAGAAATCAAAGATAATATTTTGTCGTTGTTGTTGTTTAGAATCTGTGTTCAGGGATAAATAGGCTCATGAAGCATTTTTTAGTAGAATGGTAAGATTAAGAGCAAGCTTAAAAGAGCTGCTTAAAAAGAAAAACTCAGGGTTGAATGCATTTGCAAGTAATGAGAACATCATGTGAAAAGTCTTAAAAAAGACTGAGTCTCTAAGGTTACTTATTCAAAAGACTATAGTAGAAAGCAAGACCTTGGCAATCCCCAAATTTCAGAGCCAAGAAAGGAAGGCTCACATGCATCTTAGGACCAGATTGATGGCTCAGCCTCAGACTAAAAATACGAATGAGGCTGAGGATGAAAGCCCCTGTTGATGAGCAGGCATGTGCGAGAGGCAAGGCAAGCTGAGCAGGACTCATGACCGCAAGGGTAAGCAGATTACCTGTGCGACGGCTAAGTCTAACTCATTACCCGCAAGGACAGGCAGGAAGGGGTAGAACCAGAACAACACAAAGTCAATGGGCAGCCAACCCAGTGATGAAAGCAAACCTGAGTTGGAGATTTCCAGGTAGGGTGAGTAAGACTAGACCAAAGTTGCACGCCAGGGAAGAAATCTAGCTTACGTGATACAATCAGGCAAGACCTGGAGAAAGCTAGGAAAGCTCAGGAAGGGTGGAGTTGAAGTAAAATCCTTGCCACTGCGTCTCTCACAAAGCTAACTGTGGCACTTCCTCTGAGATTGGACTGGGGCCTTCTGAGTGTGCAGGGTCAACCTCTCCCTAGTGTGACCAGTTGGTTTTGCAGCAGGTGGTCTGTGCACGGCACTGCCTGGTTTCTGGGAGCTACTCTGTCAGTGTATAACTGAGTCTCCAGACTCAGACCTTCTCTTCAAGGAAGGGATTCAACATCAAAATGCCTGGAAGGCTCAAAGAAAGGCTGGACTTTGCCTGTTCTTTTCCTGCCTGGCATTTTCTTGTTCCCCTTTGCTGGGCCAACAGGAAAAGGAGAAAGTGATTACATTGCAGAAACTCACAGCAGAGTATGGCCACAAGACAGGCAGCACAAAACAGAAACTAAGTCTAGAAATAGAACAAACAATCATGCTATAAATTCAGAATTTTTTTCTCACGAATGTTTTACATCTTTTACTTAAGACATACCAATATGTTTCAAATCCCAGAACAGAAAATTGTCATTCATGAAAAATTGCACATAATATTTAACCTTTTTATTTGTTTCATAAAAGAAATGGATCCATAACAGATGTCTCATTTGGATTTTTATAAGTGTAAACAGGGACTGTTTATGTGAAGGCTTCGTAAAGCTGCCCAAGTTCATTTTTCAAGCTGCCACCCTGACATTCCAGCACTGCTCATCAACAAACAGCGTTCACCAAGTACTTAACAAATGTCAGGCAAGAAATCTGAGAAGTTTGGAGCCAACTATAGTCTTAGGTGAGGAACTCAGCGTGGAAGGATCAATGAAGCAAAGGAGAGACAAAAACCTACGAGGTGTAAGGAGTTCAGAAGGCAACAGTGGTCAGCAGAGCTGAACAGAGAGCGACGCGAATGCAGATGGGGGACACATTTTCTCTTAACGCTAAGATTAGAGTGGAGAAGGAAGCCGGAGGGCAGATGGTCAAGAAGGAAGTCCTCAGGAACACTGTGTTCTCAGGACAGATAGAACTCATTGCTGTGAAAGGCCAAGGAGCAAACTACATGGACTACAAAGTGTGATGCTTGGTGTGTCTTTGTTTATATTGTTATTGTTCAAGTCTCCAACTCTAAAAGTTGGAGACTTGAACAGTATGCCCTAGTTGCTGGGATATACTGCTCCCGCTGCTTCCAAATCCAATTCTGGCAAGCACAGCCATTCCCCACAGTATTTCTGTTCGCATTCACACAGTACTCATTAGGACCTGAAGTCTTTTCAACCTTGTCAGATTCCATTATAAGACCCAACAAATCTTAACTTGTAGGCTATGGTGTTTCTTTTCACATCAATTTGATTTTACAATCAGCTGTTGAAAATGTTAATCTTTTCTGCTCTTACACTATTTTTTTCCTGTAATAAAAAATACAGGAAAATTACACTTTATTGGGTGTCTGGCTATTTTAAAAAAAAATCCTCTCTATGTATTTAACAGATAGTTGAAATAATAGATTTTTAAGAGATTAACAAGTTAATTTATAAAGCATTTCAATTGTCATTCTTTTATATATTTTGTTCACATCAGAAATATTTAAATATACACTCTGGGTCTACCAAAAGAGAAATAAATAAAAATAGTAATATACTATTAGAACTGTTTACCAGTCATAAAATTACATTCTTTATCCAATTAATTTATGTAAAACTACAGCTGATCACAGGTGTACATAGGGAATAGTGCCAAGTTCATTGCCCAATTACATCATTTGAGTAATGTGAAAATCACACAAAAAATTTAATTCAAAAATGCGATTAAAGCTTGCAATATTATATAAAATTTAGTTTATTTTATATGAACCATACCCTAAAGTAATTTTCTCTTCTCAAATCTTTTATAAGGAAATTTTGATAATGGCTTTTTTAAGTACAACATGCAACCCCACAAGAGCAGAACATTTTCTTCAGTACAAACTGTATTATTCAACTGAGTGAAATTTAGTTTCCCAATCTATTAAAAAATAAAAAAGCTTAAATTGTATATTTAATTTTATCACAATTACATTTGATGTCATTTAGAAAATTCTGTCAAATGATCTGAATACAAATTATCTTTGAGATCTCTGATCTTTTGTGGGAATAAAATACACGCTCTCAAAATTTGCAAGTTATATTTTGTATTTATTTGCCTAAAAATCTGTATATTTTTAACAGTGTCATTCTAAAATTTCCTTTATAATTTTAATCAGGATTCTTCATTTAAAATACTGCACTATAGGGTCGGTGAGATAGCTCAGTGGACTAAGTGCTTGCTTAGGTAAAGCACAGGGGCCACGGCTCAATCCCTGGTCCTGCATGGCTCCAGCCCTGCCCCTGGGAGCACTGAGCCAACGATGGAGTCGGTATGGTGGCGCGCACCTGTCATCTCACCACTAGAGAGGCAGAAAACACGAGTCTGAGCTACATAGTGAGGCCCTGCATAAAAATGAAATAAAAATATAAAATACTGCAATATGACTTAAATTATATATTTTCTTTTAGTTTCATCTGATATACAGAAACAAAAATTTGTACATGTTAATGGAGTATCACATAAGATTTATGCATTTATTAATAAAGTTTAAATCAGTTTAAATTTATATCCTCAAAATGATCAGTGTTTTGTGAGAGAAACTTTCCTTTCTTCTGTCTTCCCCAAGTATACAATACATAATGATTTTCTATTAAAGAAAGACAATTTTTGTTTTGAAAACCAGAATAAGGTATAGGATATTCCAGACCTAACAAAATGTATTATGGAATGGAAATTCAGGCAGCACATGAATAGTTTCTTTGAGTGGACAGAGGGTAAGGTTTAAAGGGGGCAGCCCGGGGCCCAGGCAATGTCCAGTGTCCAGATGAGCAGTGACAAGGGTACATCGTATCGCCATCCACTACATCTGGGGGGAGTACGGGGACCTGATGCTTTCCTCCTTTGGATGTGTGGGGCCTGCATAAACGGATAGAAGCCCACCAATCTAATTTTGTATTTTATAGCTTCCTCATTTGCTTTATTCAGAGTACATACATAGACATTCAAATATATTTTAATTAGTATTGCTTTTGGAGGATAGAAGAAATTTTTATTACTAAATATGATTGATGATTTGGGCTACAGATCAATTTTGTTAAGCAAAGGAGCGTATTTTATGCATTGAGCAGACACTGGTGGTGTAATGGGGATCAAGAGCTGGGAGACACAGTACGGGACAAAGCTGATCCAACTTCTTCACTCAAAGGGTTTACGTCTATCGGGGGGAATAAATGTTGCAGGGGCTGCCAATGATGGAGAAAACTAACTCAGACAGGGCCTATCTGAGGTGCCTTTGTCACTTCTTTGTCATGGAGACTCCATGTCTGGGATCCACAAATTAGAGAGGGAAAGGTTTATTTTCCCTCGCAGTTACAGCTCCTGGTCAGCTGGCTCTAAGGCAGAAATGGCCTGGTGCAAGGACCAGCACATTGGAGATACGCTCACTGCACGGGATCGTGCAAGCCAGGAGCCGGGGGAGGAGCTGGGGAGAGCCCGCTCGCTCCTAGGCCATGCCCCTGGAGCAGCCTTCCTAGGATCATATTCAGCTATACTGCCATGGCCCAATTACTTTCCAAATGACAGTTCTGAGGGCCACATTTTGTTGTATAAATCATCACAAAAGAGCTGGCATCTGACCTGGGCCTGGCTAATGAAATCAGTGGAGATCTGCGGGGATACCTTTCAGACAATGGACTCCAGGTTTTCTTTTTTCTTTATCTTTTCACATTTGATTTATTTATTTATTTTATTATTTTTACTGAGAAATAAATAGCAATGAGACAGTTTCAAAACCTATTATTAGGACAGTTTCAATAATTAATATATTGCATATTGTCTTTGTAGTGGTTATCTGACTCCAGGTTTTCTATGCAGGACAACAGTCTCACTGGAAGAAGTTTGAGGAGACTCTGACATCACGTTTTCCTAGCAGACATACTTGGTCAATTTAAAATGTATACTAGCTGCAGACCTATTTGAAGTATGAAAAGCTGATACAAAATAAGGTGTGGTTAACTGGAGCCTATTCTCATCCATTGAGCTGTACTCTGGACTGCCTATGGTTCCAAGCAGAGAGAAGAGCAGCAGTGAAATAATAAAATCACAAATGCACGACCTGGCTTGGCTCTCCCAGGAGCAGGCAGGAGGCCAGCGTGCCTGCAATTTGCAAAAGTGGGCATGCACTGTAAGAGACGAGCTCTGGGAGCCGGCCTGCATACTGCAGACAGCCAAGCCGATGGACAGTAGAAAGGGGTCAGGGGACATTAAAGAGAACTGGTGCAGAGGGCCTGTGTTTTGCTTTTAAAATCCTCAAGTTATCATCTGATACAGTGCCATGATGGAGTGACACTGAGCAAAGCTTAATTTAGAAAGAAACAGGACAGAATACTTATGGTTATACTTCCTGCATTTTTGTGCTTCAAAATATTCACCTTTGAGCTGTTGTCGAGTCACATTGCTATGTGCCAGGATCGTGCCAAGGTGTGCTGTAGGTCAGCCTTCGGGAGGCAGCCTCTGCTCTCTCAGAACGGTACTGCTGACAGTAGGTGCTGAGGTTTAATTCATGTTAGGAACAGATGTTGTACTTTTCACCTGTGTAATAATATGCTTAAAATTTGTTAAAATAATTAAAGAATGACCATGACATCAAAGACAGGACAGAAGGGCAAGCACATTCCACGATGGAGAAGCTATGCACTCGCCTCAAGACATTGGTCATGTTGTTTCCAGCAATGGCCTCAAATTTCTGAAGATGCTGAAGGATTTTCCTTTTCAGAAGCTTAGGAATATTCGATTTTTTAATTATTCTTCAACTTCTACAAATAGGGAATCGTTTTTTCATGTGTCCTAGCAATTTTCAGTGTGTACAAATAAGTGTATCAATTATGTAAGAATGTCATGATGATTTCTTGTACATTTTGTTGTAAATTTAAGAAATAAATTAGCTTTTTAAACTAATACAATCCTAATAAGTAAAAATGTGGTCATTGAAACCTAGTCTTAGAGGATTTTTAAGACTGAAACAATTTGCCATCAGTTGCTTTCTAGTCACTGAGACCAAATAGCTGATACTTGCAGCTTAGAGAAGTCTGTCTCGCTCCAGGTCCATAGTAGGTTGGCTCAAAGCAGAAATGATTCACTAGAAGGGGATGGCAGAGCAAAATGACAACCATGGCAGCCAGGAGAGAAAAGGAAGGAGACAAGGACACAAATATGTCCAGCCCCAGTGACACTCCTCCACCTCTGCCCAACTAGCTCACAGCATGCTCCACGTTTACTTATCATCAGATTAACACACTGGTGAGAGCCCCCTGCTCCCTGACATGCTCACATTTCAAGAGCCCCCGAGACTGTTGAGGGACCTAACAGCTCCGAACCCTGCTGTTTTGGATGCTATCCAGAAGAAAACAAGGGAAGAGTCATTAAATGGATAGTCCGCATAATCAAATTGTTTACAGTCTGGCTAATGAAGCAGCGCAGACCCATAAAATGTTGCCAAGCACGAGAATTAGCATAGCACCACAGTGGAAATGACATCACAAGGCAGCCCAGGTGCTTCAGAGCCAGGCAGCTCTGCAGATCTTTTCAGTGCAGCTGGGTCTTGAGAAGGCTCCAGTCATGTAGGAGGGTGCTCAGCTGGACATTTTTAAGGACACACACACACACACACACACACACACACACACACACACAGGTATCTTCAGCAGTATGCACCTCACCCTGGTCAGATGAGGGTTGAGATCCCAAATCAGTTTGGCCACAACACTTATCTATAACCTTGAAAAGAAACATTTTTCTTCCATAATAAAGATCTTTCATTTTTTTTTCCATACTCCATTATTTTATTTTTAGTGAGCAAACATTTTAAATTGCATGCTTGTAGAGCTTCTGAAAAAAAAAAATTCTTCCAGAAATCCATCATTAGTTTTTTTCCTCTTTAGCGTGACTAGACCCTCCCTTGGCGATTTTTTTGCCATAGACTCAGAGACATTCAGAGACACTCAGAGACACAGTAAGATGATTTTTTTGAACAATCTGAAAGCAATTTCTGACCAGTATTCTCAGAGCTATTAATTACAAAAGAATGTCTAGATGGTGTTATTAGACAAAAATTGGAAAAAATGGGAGAAAAAATGATTTTAGTTTCAGAATTTCAAACCCATCAATTTATTTTAATATTATTACTTTGGCTCCACTTTTGTCATTGCATTACTACGTTCTCTTCTTATCTCTCCCCTTTTCTTCTATTCCTTTTTCCTTCCCCTTCCTGAATAATTTAGTCCTGAAGCCCTTAGGTGGAGCAGAACCTAGTAGACATCTGTGTCGGCCTAGAGGGACTACAGGTTGCCTAGCTCAGGGTGCCAGAGTCCTGGCGAGAGGAGAGTGCATTCGCTTTATGGCAGTCCTTATTTATTTATTTTAAATTTTTTTTCCCTGTGTTTTTAGGAAGGATCTACAGGGTGTTCAGGGTCTCACTACTAGACTGGACTCCTAGTGATTCTCCTGTTTACAGCCTCCCAAGAGCTGGGATTGCAGGCATGTGCCACCATGCCCAGTCTCATTCACCATCTGTCTTAGTTACTCTTCTCTTGTTGCTAGGACAAATACCCGAAACCCAAAATGAAGACAGGAAAGATTTAGCTCACAGTTACTGGAGGTTTCCTTCCATATTCAGCTAAGCCCAAAGCAGAGTAGGGCATAGCTGAGAGCAACCTTTCATGGTGGTGGCAAAGAGCAAGAGCACAAAAAGGAGGCAGCAGCAGCTCAAGCAGCTCACTTCTCTTCCCTCCTTACACTGTAATGCAAATTCCCTGCCCCAGGGCAGGTACAGCACCCACACCCACAGTAATCACGAACTCCAGAATCTGCCCCAAGACTGCATAAGGCTTTGGGGGGAACACCTAGACACAAACCAGAACACCATCTCAGCATGCCCTTGGGGCAGGCCCAGGGATGGAACCCTGGCCCCTGAGCCTTCTTGCAGGCACTTTAATCTGCTGAGCTATATGGCAGTCTTGCATGGTATATCAGAACCTAATAAAGGTAACAATAGTGTGCATAGGAGTGGTCTGACACATAGTGCAATCAGTGACAATACAGACATTAATATAAGGAAAACTTAGTGGGAACTACTGCTATTTAATAATATATGAAACCACAAGTTCATTCTGATACAAATAAATAAACGAACATATTGGAAATTTAATGAAGAGCAACTTGATAGAAACATTACTTCAAAGTAATAGGTCACAAACTGCTTACTGAAAAAGGAAGAGCTACTGTACAGTGAAGTTTTGTAGACTGCCCTCATTTGATCAAAGTAATGGAAAACTGTGTGCTGAGGATGTAACACAGCATCACTTCTGTTCTCCTCCTGCCAGTGATGCATAGCCTGAATCTATTTACTAGGCAACATCAGCCAGACAAATTTATGAGCATTCTGCATAGAAGCTGGCCCTCACAGGCTGGGGGTGTTGTGGATATGATAGCACAAGAAACACCAAGGCGACTGTTGAGGTCAGGGAGAGGAGAGACTGACAGCTAAATGCCTCAGGTGCTTCTATACTGGGTCCTCTCATTAAAAGGTTATTATTAATGTAACTGGTGAAATTCAGATGGATGCTGAAAAACAAATGTTAATGATGCATTTGTTGTCATTTCTTGATTTCAGTAATTATAATGTGTTTGCATAGGAAAATGTTCTTGTTTGTAAGATATAGACACCCTCATTTCTGGGACAGTAGGGAATCGAGCTGGCAACTTGTTCTCAAGTGATGTAAGGAACTAAAAGTTTATTATACAGTTATTTCCTGACTTTTCATTTGTGATTTTGTGATGTATTTTGTTCACATTCACTTGGTCGCATTGCATATTCTTTCTCCATTTTCCAAAAGGGGGAATTAGGATATTAACCACTTTGTCTAACAGAACAATATGGTTTATTTTATATTAGTTTATTTTCAGTACTGAAATCCAGTTCGTTTTTTTCAGAAAGCAGAACAACAGACATATTCTCGTAGTTCAAAATGTCATTCATAGTCATTAAAGAAAATGGACTCACATAAGACCTTGACTAATTTACCACCCAATCCAATTTTATAAGTTAATTTTGCAGTTTTCTGTATAACTTCAATTTTTGTCTTGCTTTCTTAAAAATACATAGAAAATTAACTAAATTTGACCTTTGATGAAAATCCTACCTAAATATATTCAAACAAATTTTAACTTCAAATTTGAGCTAATAATACCTAATATATATTTAGTCACCACATGTAATAACTTCTGTAAATAAATATATCAAACAAGCAGGATATATACATGCAGTTATATATTTATAAATTTATACATTTTTAATAATGCAACAGATCAAGCATTAGATGTTGTTATAACATCCACTTCACAAATGAGTAAAATGAAGTCTAATGAGTTACATAAATTTCTAAACATTTTTAAGCAAAGGAACACATTTTTTTTTGTGGAAATATACTCAGCTCTACCCTAAGTCTCCTTGCTTACCGGGCATCTGAGATAACAAAGCCATCTTTAGAATGCCCTGGGCCAGAGACATTCAATGACTTCAACCCCTACACTATAATTTTCTGTTATTATTTTTTCTAAGAATCTGTTTAAAACTCATATTTAAAGAAATTCGGAGTACAAAGAAATACCAAAAGGACAGACTGAACTTTTAATAGGTAAGAATAATAAATGTGTCATATAAGACAGGGATCATATAGATGAAGAAAATTCCTCTGCGTTTTACATCTTTTTGACAATATCAATGTATGTTTGTTTTCCTCACACAATCACTTCTTTTTACTGCCCTAAACCAACATTACCGAAGCCCCAAAGTAAGGGACTTAAAGGGACGACCCAAAGATAAGCATTGCCTCTCTACCAGAACTAGTTATCTTGGTTATCTGCATTCATCAGTGGAGAAAAAAGCAACAGTTAGGGAAAATACTGATTGTGTTTAATATAATTTTTAATCTGAAACAATATGATATCAGTTTAAATTAAGGTAGGAATGCTAATAAATGGGCAACATTTAACATTTTACATGTCTATTTATTTTTAATGATAAACTTTTTTGGTAATCATTCTTATTTTATATATTACATTGTTACAATAAAATCGCTTTTTGATAGGCTAATTCTGATTAGGGGGAATTGTGCTTTCCCAATTAGTTCTTGAACTATGATAAATTGTAAGAGATTAGCTACTAACTTGCCTTTAGAAACCTACTGAAATCATTACTTTTCTTATGAAAACCCCAACATTTTATTCTACTTCATAAGAAGAAACATAGATCTTTTTCCACTCAAAAGAGTTGACACAAATTCTATTAGAATTGTACATAACACAAAATATCTTCATAGTGCCACAGTAACTCAGAGAGCCACGGGGATTCCAGAAGGATGGCTCAAGCCTTAGAAGCACGAGTTACACTCGATCTGGCCAATGAGTGTCAGGATGCTACTGGGGTTGCAGAGGGGAGAGGGCTGGCCTGCTCAGAAGTGAGAAGAGAATGGGCTAAGATCCAATACAGAGCATCATGGATCATGGTTCTCAGATGTTGTACAGAATTTAGGAACTGGGTCATAGGTTTAAGATTAAATTCTCTTGCTGATTGGGTGAGATTTACTTAGCTATAATTTTAAAAAGAGTTTCATAGAGTTACATGACTTCAAAAATCAACCAATTGATGTCTGTGCGCTAATAATGCAGACTCAGTGAAAGTCTGGTAGCTGAGAGTAAATGCTCCATACCTAGATGCCGAATCAGACTTACTGAGAGGCCTTTCTTCACCTGCAAAACGAGGCCAGCAACTAACCTTATATGAGTAAACTCATCAAAACCTCTTGTAAGCACTGAATAGTTGTTGGCTGTGAAGACAGCATGAACAATCCATATTTGGGCCCTTGTCTATTGGTAACATGCATGAAATGTTGTTGCTTTGCAAATGAGCCCAAAACTGACCTTTTAAATTTATGTAAATGTATAAAATTATGTCTTTTGTTTGTATGGGAGCTCATTCCTGTAGATGGCCTCAACACCTGAGAAAATAATTCGATCTTAGAAGAGAAAAATTTGGGGAAAGGCACTGGGTGCTGACCTCCATCTTTTCCTGTGTATCAGTTTTCCCCTTCTCAGTGCTCTCAGCCCTAGGTCTGCTTTGCTCCCTGGTTTCAGGCAGTTTTGCCCAGGAGATTGTAGGGCTAGAGGAGAGAAAGATCATGGATTTCATAGTTACATGACATTTCTCCCAGTCCAAGGCTTATTGTTAGTGTGTTTCCACATTGAAGCAGTGAGCACTGTTGATCGGTAAAGGCTCTAATCTGGGTTCTGTAAATCTGCTTTCTTCTTTCCCTTCTGGTTTAGGGTAGCTAACATCATCCTGCTGGTTCAGTCCCAAGTAAGAGTGATTTGTGATGCTCTCTGTCTCATTTTTTGAATAACGGTACTCAAAAAATGTTTTCTATAGTGGCTTTGACTGACTCAGATTTCTTCAGTTTACTTGTATGATTTTTAATTTGTTAGCATTTTTAAGAGTACCAAATTGTCTTATTTTTATGTTACTTATTTTCGATGATAATACAGCTACACAGAATCATAAAATAAACTGAAAATTACTGCAATGTCTAAACTCCTTAACATTTGTTACAACATAAGAATTCATTCTATATTTTGTAAGATTTTTGCTTTTTAAATCATGCATATGCAATTCACCAGTACTGCTGAATTATAATGGTTGATAACAACTAAATGTCTATTTTAAATCAGAGTGACAGAAATATAGGCAAAGCTTTAAACAGGAATATAGAAAGCTCACCCTGCCATAACATTTTGGTTTGGCTTGATTTGGTTTTCTTTGGTAATACTGGATATGCTAAGAAAGTACTTTTCTTTTTTTTTTTTTTTTTTTTTTTTTTTTGTCTTTTTTTGAAACAGGGTCTCGCTATGCAGTTCAGGCTGGCTTTAAGCTCACTTTGTAGCTCAGGCTGGTCTCGAACTCACAACAATCCTCCTGCCTCAGCCTCCCGAGTGCTGGGATTACAGGCATGCGCCACCACGCCCGGCTAGAAAGTACTTTTCTATTGAGCTTCATCTCCAGCCCTTCTTATTTTGCTTTTAATAATTACTTCACTGTTAATTATCAGTACTCTCATCAATAGCATGTAACCCATATATTTGTAATCTCCTTTTGTTATAAATAAATTATCACAGCAAGACTCTTAAGTATTTTTCTAGCTAAAGGTCTAACTTGGAAAGCATAGGCTAAGTATGTCTAGTTTTAAGCCATAGTTAAGTGAAAAATTACTGCTCTATCCAGAACTCAAGAACCTCAGTAGTTACTGCTACGCAAGAGTGATCCGAATGTGCTGCTCTGAGGATATAGCATGAAATTCCAACATAGGCGCTGTGTTAGTCAGCTTTCAGTTGCTATAACAAAATACCTGATAAGGGCCGGCGAGATAGCTCAGCAGACTAAAGTGCCTGCTTAGGCAGAGCAGAGAGGCTAGAGTTCCATCCCCATTATACCATGCTGGCCCCGCCCCCGGGCTATGGTAAAACAGCCATTGAGACTGGGCATGGTGGCATGCGCCTGTAATCCCAGCACTTGGGAGGCTGAACATAAGAGGATCACTATGAGTCCAATCTAAGTAATGAGACCCTGTAAGCCCTATGCTAAAGAAAAAAATGCGAGAAAAAAAAAAAAAAACCTGAAAAAATTAACTTCAAGAAGGAAAGATTTAGTTTTGGTTCTCAGTTTCTTAGTTTTCTGTCCATGTTTGGCAGGCTGCACTGATTTTTACATCTGTGATGAGACAAAGTATCACTATGGGGAATTCAAGGCAAGACAGAGTTGCCCCTGGCAGGTCAGCCAGGAAGCTGGGGGCAGAAGGCAGAGGATGGGACACAAAACCACAGTGCACAAGGACATGGCTGTAACAAAGTGTTTCCAGCAACTGTGTCCAATTCTTAAGTGTCCCCCACCTCTCTGGAGCCCATTAAACTATTAATCCATCAACGGACTGATCCTTTGTTGACGTCAGAGCTGTTGAAACCTAATCCCCTTCCAAATTTAATACTGCCACCTTCAGACCCTCCCTTCAATGTATAAGCTTTTTGTCTTTTTTTTTTCAGTTGAGGTTTACTTCTCATTTGTACCTAGGGCTTCCATCTATGCAAACCTCCTACCGCTGAGCTAAATCCCCAGCCCTTCAGAATAAAAGCCCCTAGCATGTGAGTCACTTAACTAAATGGTCTGACTTCTTGTACAGGCTGCTAAGGAAAATATCAGAAGAGAACAGCTCCATGGTATTATTATAAAAAAGACTCCATGTGACACCTTGGCTGAATTCTTGTCCAATCTTTCCCATTGTATCATCTATTTTACTAGAAAGGACAGGAAGCAGACAAGTAGTGGTCAAAATAAATTGAGTTCAGCTATACAAGGAATACTAATAAATATATCCATGTTGTATCATCAAAAATCATCTGAATAGAATTGCTTAATTCTGAGACATGTGAATGGAAATACCAAAAGGCAGATACACAAAAATAGTATAGCCGAAATGAAATAGAAATTTTATTATTTTTTCTATTATTTATTTAGTTAGTTTTTGTATTTTAGGGAAGGGTCCACAGGGTGTTCAGGGTCTCACTCCTAGATCGGGCTCCTGGCGACCTGCCTGTTTACAGCCTCCCACTACACCCAGTGTCAACTGCCATCTCAGTGTGCCCCGGGGGCAGTGCTGGCACAGCAGGCAGGGGGATCAAACCCCTGGTCCCTGTGCCTTCTTACAGGCACTTTAATCTGCTAAACTATTTGGCTGGCCCTAGAAATTTTAGAAAAGAACAAAGTTATAACTTTCAGAACAAAAAGTCAGAACCCCAACATAGAACAAAATGTTAGTACAATACAATAAAATTCATTTAGTACAATGGCTGCTTAAGGAATATATTAGTAAGAACATGAATTCAAAAATCCCAAAGACAATTTGATAAACAATAAAAACAGAAGAAATAAAGCTATAGACTGAGGAAAACAAAATAATATATAAGCATTATCACAGAAATAAATTTTAGAAAGGATAGTATAAAACAGACATTACTTCATGTTGACACACACACACATGAAAGAATAATGTTCACCTAAAGAAAATGATAATTCCTACCAATTGGCCAGATATCAGTTACCTTTGAGTACTTATGCCACTTTCCATTTTTCTAAGTTATCTAAATGTTTAATCACATTTCGGTTTTACGAGACAAGGGCAAATGTTCCTTAAATCTGGTTTCCATCTTGAACTTCACATTGTTAGTGGAGCACTTAGGCTCCCTCCAACTTTTCTGTGGGCTTCAGATGACTTTAGCAGCCCCTGTGCCCAAGGATCCTGTTGTCTGGCCACAGAAGATCACTGTCCCCCAGAACACACCGTTACTGCCCCAGGAGTACTGGCAGACAGCATCCACCCTCGGGAGCGCCAAATCCAGTCATGTTGGAATTTGAGTGGGGTCATTCTAGCTCTGTTTTGTACCATTGTTCAGAATTTGGCCTTGAGAGTGACTCTGAATCACTACAAGAGCGTGCTCTACACGGTATTCTTTATTAACTACCTTCACTTTCTAGTCCTTTTATTCCACCAAGCAATTATAAAAATCTCAGAACTAGTGAAACAAGGTGTAAATGAGAGCAAAACACTGAAGCAGATATTGTGTCAGTATTTATAACTAAGCAACACTATGGGTTGCCAGCGCATTCTGTTTCCTAAAACCATTTTCTGTATAAAATATTTTACATGACAAATGTGGAGGTCAGGGCTGCCCATCATTGTGGTCAGGTTTATATCTCCCTTATTTTTCTTTTTTCAAATGTTTTGATGCTGTAAATCTGTTAGAATTCACAGCCACATCATGATACTATGATAACCACTTCTGTACTTATACTTGCCATGTATGTTATTAGCCAAGTCTACTTTCCAAAAGTAGATAAGCAACTGGTATATACTAATCAAGATTAGACTAGAAAAAATTAATTATTATAAATCAACAATCTTATAAATGATATTTAAGATCATAATAGCATTGTTTCAGGATCAAAGAATTAGTTAAAAGCAACCAGTGTGGTGGTACTTGGAAGGCTGAGGAGGGAGAATCATGGGGGGCCTGGACTACACAAATGAGCTCAAGTCCAGCCTGCACCTCAGTGATATCTTGCAGGGAGAGAGAGAGAGAAAGAGAGAGAGAGAGAGAGAGAGAGAGAGAGAGAGAGAGAGAGAGAGAAGCAACTAGGCCTAAAACACACCCAGGTGCCCCAAACTTGTAGCCCAATTACTTCCAAATTAACTCTTCTTCTTTTTTTTTTTTGGGTGGAACCAGGGATTGAACTTAGGCCCTTGCGCTTGCCAGGGAAGTGCTTATTCCACTGAGCCATCTCCCAGGCCCCAACTCTTCATTTGATATCTCCTTTCAATCACATTTTCCTATGAAGATACATCACTTGGCAAATTACACATAAGGTCACTAGTGTATTGGCAGTGGGCAAGTGTATATTAATCACAGGCAGAACAATGGATAGAGCTTTAAAAGGCAAAGATCATGATCCTTTACTCAGGATTTGATATGATTCACTGATTTCTATTGAAGGAAATGGGTGGGTCTGTCAGATAGAGTGAGAATGTTTGTGCAATAAGTTGCAAGTCTGAACAGTATTTAAATTAAGTATATCCACCCAAGTCTGGCCAGCTTCTCCTCTAGGTTAAGGTTTAGTCATAGTACTTTCCATAATTCTTCTTCCTCTTTTCTTCCAGAAGCTAAAGCCTATCTGGTCAAGAAGAATACACAACTGAAACAATCATGTGCTTTGAAATAAGGTATTTCTTTCACACTTTAAAAATCATTCCGAGTCTAAATTCCTTAGAAGTAATTGCCTACAAGTTTAGGATTGGAAAACAAAAGTCATAATTCTCCATTAGTATTTCTTTCTTATTATAATTTTATTTGCCATCAGTATTTCTGAAGGGCAAAAAAAGTAAAAGCTCCAGTTGAGGAACTGATAGTTTACTTTCTCCCCTTTTTTGAAGAAGAGAAATAGCAATATAAATAAAATAATAGTTTACTGTATGGTGTTTACAAGCAGCAGGTGTCCACACACAGGATACACATTCTGACAGTGGTGTGTGATGGTATTTTTGTCATGCTGATTCGCAGTCTTCTAAGCTTCGGAATCAAAGATTCCATTGTCACTAACTTTCAGAATTCATGTGCACACATAATACAGTGCAAGTCAGTATAGAGATGAATTAGAGATGAATGAACTGCAATCCTTGCAGATAAGGAGCTCAAACTCTGGTGAGAAATAGAGTTAGCATAACATAAAGTTAAGATAAACACATTCTGCTTGGGGTTTTCAGGGGATGTGGAGGGAGCGATACATGGATACAGCACAGAATTTCAAAACAATGAAAAATACTATGCATTACACTGTATTTTATTTTTATTTTTTTGGTGGTACTAGGGATTGAACTCAGGACCTTGAACTTGCCAGGCAGGCATTTATTCCACTGAGCTATCTCACTTAGTGCCTGCATTACACTGTAATGGTGGATAGCTGTTGGCACATATTTATTCAAAGTCATAAGATGTATGACGAACAAACTCTAAAGGAAATGATGGATTTTAGAGTGATTGTAATGTGACACGTCAGGTTTACCAGTAGTGAGAAATACATCACACTGAGAAGGAACACGGATGATAGGAAAGGAGGCTATGTATGTGAGGGATAGGGTATGTGGGAAATATATCTTACCAGTTTTTCTGTGAACATAAAACTATTTTACAATCTATAAAATCTAAAGATTATAAAAATTTTATAAAAATTATAAAATCTAAAGAAAGGACTATCTTCAGTACATGCTTATTTGCTTTATATGAATCATGTGGATCTGCAAGTATACTGTATATTCCTGTTACTTTTTGAATTTTATGGTACAAAAATCCCTTAATCAAAATAAACCATAAAAAACCCCATAAAGTTATTTATAAGATCAGTGGTATTGAAAACTCAAGCCCTTATGTTGAAATGAGCCACATCATTTGGTTGCATGGAATCTGTTCTTCCTGTTTTTCTTGAGTTTGTTTGAATGCTTTGTTTTAAAACCCACTTTTCAGTTAGTCATGTTGCCAGAAACAAAGGAGAATTGAAAACATTCATCCTCATTCTACAGCAATAAAGGGAAAAGAACCCCTTGATCTCCCAATGCTGCTGGCTGTAACCTATGGGGGGCAGGTGGTCCAGGGAGTGACTGCAGCGCTGACCTCAGGAACTTCCAAGTCTATGTTCACACCCTGTGGCAGAATTTTCCATTCTGTCTTCACCTTAAGAAAATTCACTTTACTTTTAATGAAGCAACTACAGATACTTTTATTTTCTTTTAGAAAAACGGCAAGTGTGGATGCAGAAGTGATTACCTCTAATTGGAGAGTGGTAAGGAAGGGTCATCAAAGGAATTAACATTTGAGCTCAAGGTTAAAGACTTCTACAGTGCAAATGTGGGAGGGACAGCCCCACCAGCTAAGGCACAGAAGTATGAGGAAACCAGTTTAAGAGTACCAGAAGTGTCATTGACACTGACTGCGATATTTTTAGTCAGGATGAATTGGAGATCAGTGTTTATTAATTAGAAATGAAAGGGTTGGGAAATTTCTGTCTGGGGAATTAAGAGTTGTGCAAAGTTTAGCAGTACATTGGAGTCAGCGTTTACATTTCCTCCTAACTCTGCTTTCAGTGTTGTCAAGTTGTTGGCTTGGGATAGATTTTGGTTTACACTACCAAAATTGGTAAATGAGCCAGGTACGGTGCACCTTTGTAATCCCAGGATTCTGAGACGCTGGAGCAGGAAGATCCCAAGTTTGAGTCCAGCTTTGGCAATGTATCAAGACCTTAAAAAAAGGTTGAGATTGTAGCTCAACATGAAGTCCCTGTATTTAATCCCCAGTACTGAAACAACAGGCAAGTGGTAGAAATGACAGTTTTAATGTTTTAAATTTTTTAAGAGTCAGATAACAAAGACATTACTGCTTGAAATAGTTATAGAACACGTCTAGAAATTTGGAGTTTGCCAGTCAGACCAACAATTCAGGAGATATTCAGGGTCAGAGATAGGGCCTTAGAACATTAGATAGAAAAAATACCTAAAGATGTAAAAAAAAAAAGTTAGGATCAGGAGAGATTGCATAATCAGAAATGGAATAGAAACCAGGTGGCTCCTGGAGGAATTTTTACTTATAAGTGATAGATAGAAAAGCATTCTGCAAAGGAAAGAAAAAATTCATAGAAGTAAAAGAAACGTTGGTATAGGGTTCTGATCAGTGATAAGAGACAATGGTGTGCATAGACACAGTCCATAGCTCGATCTCATTGTCCTTGCGTCATCGTCACTGTATCAACCACATTTACTTAACAATCAGTATATGTCAAGGAACGTTGTATTTTTATATCTTACCTAATGTAAACCTTAGAAATTAGAGAAGTAAATATTGCCTTTATTAGGCATTGTAGAAACTTAAACTATTTATGTAGCCTGCTTTCAAAGAATTAGCTGATAGTTGATATAACTGAAACAGCATTACCCTGAATTTTATGTTCTCAGAAAATAATCTGAAATTATTCAGAGGTCATGCACCTAAAATACACTACTGAAACCTCACATGGCTTGATTTGCTGATTTTGACCATTTCTAGCATAATTTATAGTAGAAAAGTACAAAACAGAGAAGTAGATATATCTTCTTCTTCTTCTTGATGTTTTTAACTTTGCAGTTCCAACTGAAACTAACTTAAAAATCTTGGAGACAGAGGAAACTTAAACAAGCTTTCCAAGTTTTCTGTTAACATTAACAGGGTATGTTTCCCCAATTTATACAGTTAATTAAAAGTTTATACACTACCCACTACTTTATTTATAGCAGTTTATTTTTTTAATATTTTTCATTTGGGTGGCTATATAAAAATATCAAGAAGCTCTCAAGTAGGTAGGTTTACCTAAGCCACCATAGATTTTAAACGTGGAAAATTTTAGGAACATAAAGAAAGGCTTTACAGTAAGAAGCAGTTACACAAGGGAGTTGAAATCTTAATAGGTTATTTAAGTGATTAGTTATCATGCTCATTTGATAGAGAATGTTCTTAAAACGTTAATATTTTAATTTGTGGAACTTTGTTATATTACTTGAACTTCCCTTACACTTTTTCCTGCACCCAGTGCCCACAGTAGTAACCTCTAGTTCTCTACAAGACGCAGCACTTACAAGGAGAGACGCTTGTCTAAGGGTTCTGAGTGAAGTAACTCATTGCTGTGACATCCTTACAGTTCAAGACTCCCAATACCGAACCTCACAAATGAGTAAAGCACAGAATTAAGCGACTTGCCCAAGATTTCATTTGTAGTAAGTACAGGCATAGGGATTTTAATTCCAGCAGTCTTCCTGAAAATGCCCTACTAACCACTATGAAAAACCCAGGTTTTCATAAAATTAAGATCATTATAACAGTAGCTTAAATAAATTTAAATCTGATTTTACAATACAAAATGTATTCATTTTCCAAATTTTAATTTATAAACAGCTGAAATTGTACATTGGAGGAATTCAGTTGTCAGTAATAAACCAGGTGAGATGTAGGGTGTTCAAGCTGTATCAGTTTTTGCATTTGCTTTGGAAAAGCAGGTAAAATATATTATAAAACTGTAAATAATTTTCTTTTCTAGAAAAATGTTTAAAATACATCCCCTGTGAGTGTTACTGACCAGGAAGCCTTCACTTTGAACTCTTTCTACCTTGTTATCACAATTACATATCTTTTATAGCTTATTCACAGTTACTTATAATTTATTCAATACTGAATTTACAGTCAAGAAGACAACCTTTCAATTACAGGACTGTGTCAGTGGCAAAGCAATTCTATTTACAACAATTTTGTAAGTTACAGTTTGTAGTCACCACGCAGCTGTGCTGGCAGAACTAAGGGAAGAAGTGAACTATTTATCCTCAGTGCAGAATGTTAAGAGAGAAGAATTACAATTTGTCCATAATCTAAATGGAAAACAAATGGCCCTTTTGCATATGCACATGGTTGCATATTTGATGTTGCGCTACCAATGTATCAGGATGAGTATGACAGGTATACTTTTTCATTGGCTGTTAGGAATTGGTAGGTGTTGTCAACATTAGCTGAGGACTTGTAGCGGGTATGCCTTCTGATGCCAACTACAAACAAAATTACTCACATTCACTGTTTCTTAGCTCATCTGTAGCTTGCTTGGTTTGTAGTGATAGTCACCATCATTAGAATCACATTTTATTGAGAAAGAGCTGTTTGTGCAAGCATCTGACCCTTTGGTGAGTATTAGCAATTATAGGTAATTGCTATCTTTTCAATGAAATCAACACATCCTCTTTGTGTTTACTCTCTTCATTTACTGTCAAGCAACCCTACTTTTTTTTTTTTAAACCGGTATTGTAAACTATCACGTAAATAGAAGAGCAATGAATTTGAATCCCGATTCTCCTAAAGACTGTTTAATTGGCTTGTCTCAGGTTTTTGGAAGCTGCTTTTATTCTTTTGAATTCAAGATGTCTTTCAGGAGGTTCATAAATGGACTCATTAGAAACTCTTAAACCAAATAAGCTTAGAAACATTTTAGGTATTATGAGCTTCATATGTATATAAATTCAAAGCATTTAACTTTTTTTAGATGAATAAATCACTAAATAAAAACAGCCATTAAAAATCAATAAGATAGTGTGAAGATTGGTCGAAAAATGTCCTACATTTAAGAGTTGACTGTGTGTGAAGCCTCAGGATTCTGTGCTATTATCTTACTTTATTTTGTTCTGTGAAAGCCTATTTGTCAAAATTACCTCATCTGAACTGTGACAAAGACTACCATATCTCTGAAATGATAGAATCTTCACATCTTCCTGTCTCACACATGCAATTAGACCAATATGTAGAACTCTATCTTCCTATCTGGGTTCAGTTTTCTCTTAAATTACACTGATGGTCGTTTTCTTCTGCATTTACACAGAAAGTGAAGCAAAAAGTTCTTGTGAAACAGAGCCACTCTAGGAACATCGGAAGTTTCTTGGATACTAAAGCTATGTGATTAATAGTTGACACCAATAGTTTAAAACATATAAAAGTCCATAGTAGAATTTAAGAAAGTGCTACCTGATTTCCTGGTAACTCTTTATGCACAGCTGCTGAGGGTATTGTTCAACTATCAAACATCAAAAATTATGAAATGATCTGAAGTTGATATGCTTGGAGACCTTTCCAACAGCAGCCTTCTTGGAAATGCTGTGAAATCAATGAGGTTGTTTTAGAAATTGTAGAACATCCCAAAGCTATGAGAGATAAATAAAACTGCTGAAATCTTGACCCTAACACTTAGTTTTTTACTTTTGTGCCTGCTTCTATAACTCTGGCATTTAGCCCCACTTTGAACTTCTCTCTCACATTTCTACTTATTGATCCCTCAGGGGTGATAATACTTCCAGTCTTATAAACTAGACTTTGATTTTTCTTATAAAAAGAAAAGGTTGCGAAAACTTCCATCATGTTTTTCATGGACATTTGCATAAGTATCTCACAAGAAATTTGAATTCAAACATGTTTAAAATTGAACTTTCTTTCCTTTAAAACAAGCCAGCTCCTTTTCCTGACTCCTTCATTTCTGAGTATGCCACCGCTGTGAATAGCTGTTCAGGCTTCCTGTCCCCTTTCTCCACATAATGTCAAGTCACATGGCTTGTACTTCAGAGCTCTCACTTCCTTTTTAGGTTTTACTTCACTCAGTTTTGAGCCATTCCTCAATTAATTAAAAAAAGTAGATCCAACTGCTGAGGGTATTGTTCAACTATCAAAGGTCTGGTTGGAAGAGGCAGGTCACTGCCTTAGACTCTGCTTCCAGCCTGCTGTGACATGGGTAGCTTTTCTAGAATTTTTTCTACCTTTTCCTAGACAGGAAATTGCCCACACCTCTCATTATATAACCTCTCTCTGTAACATTTAAGATTTTTCAAAATATATATGAATTTATTATCCTATATGTTTATATATACTGTGAACTCACTAACTCACATTTTTCTCTGAATAGGTTGAACTTTGCTCCCTTCTTATCTTTAACACTTTCCTGCTAAAACTAACCACATAACTTCTGTCCAGAGCAGTAGTATCCATAGAACTTTCCATAAGAATGGAAATGTGCTATAGGTCTGTGCTGATTGAGACGGGGCCAGAAGCCAGCTACCTGCAATTATTTCTCCTACTTATATTCTCCATACTCTCTCTCTCTCTTTCTTTTTTTTCTTCTTCTTTTTTTAATGTATTTGGTATAGGGTCTCACTACGCAGCTAGGACTCATAGTGATCCTCCTGCTTCAGCCTTCCCAGCGCTAGGATTACAGGCATGCACTACCACACCTGGTCTTAGTGACCAGCAGGGCCAGCACGACATGTGCTGGGGACTGAACCCCGGTGCCTGTGCTTGCCTAAGCAGGCACTTAGTCTGCTGCGCTATCTAGCCAGCCTCCCTTTTTCTTTTAAAATAAGTATTTTAATAGAAGTAAAATACAATCAAATGTATGAATAAATGAAAGCAAAAATTTGTATCACTGTTTCACTTCTATCTTGTGTAGAAGTTAAGCAGGACTTTGATTTCATGCATTCCTTTTCCATGTTAAATGTAGGATATTTCTCTATGAAATAAAATATCCTCTGATAAGTGCAGTGTAAAGCCAATAAGTATTTGGATTTTGAAAAAGTAATGTTCTGAAAATCACTAATAAATGTAAATCATTTTAGATTCTAGTGAATCAAAAATTGTTGAAATACTTATTGCAGCTATAATTGGAAGTCTATGAATTGAGAATATACAAGTTCATCTATACTTTATTTAGAGTTCTGTGCAATAACTGGCAACTGGCTAGTATACACGCACTATAAAACTTACTTCTTGAAAGATTTTTTTATAACAGCTGGGGACATAGCTCAGCAGTATAAGTGCCTGCCTGAAGCACAAGGTCCTGAATTTGATCCTCAGTATGAAAAAAATGTGAAATGGAGTTATTTGCTTAGTCTTACTGGTTTCTCCTTCTAAATCTTATTTTAAAATCATCACTTGTTATTTAAATGCATAGCTACCATCTTGACTATACTTAGTGACTATTGGTCTTAAAACCAATGAGTAAACTCATTACTATTGGTCTTAAAATGTCAAATTTGTCCATAACATTCTATGAATATTAAATAAAACTGGAAAAATTATTTTCCTAATTTATAGCTTAAATTGATCTCTGATTTTCCATCTCAGAACTATAAGTTGTAAAATACTACCACTGCCTTATCACAAACAAAAGTCTTTAAAAACAAAGGTAAAATGTGATTAAAAGTTTTTAACAGTGAAAGTTATGCCTACAAAAAAGAGAAATTTTGAGTCATAAATCTTATGCTTAAAAGAAAACTGAAATATTGAAAGACTATATGACTGAAGCTATGAATAAAGAGTGACTGTATGGGCTCAATTTTATTGTTCCCTATCAGTTATAATCTTATCAAATTATATTTAAGTTCCAAATGAAAAGTTTTACTTAGATATTCAGGCAATATTTAGATTCCTGAAATTAGCAGGCAGGCCCTGTGGCTCATAGGTGCCAGCTGAGCATTGTAGAAAGGGGGAGGGTAACTACATGGGCAACTTACTATCTCATGGTTCCATAAGTGCCAAAACAAAAATAAAAGCAATCTGCAGATGTAGCTCCACGGAAAGAGGGGGGGGTGCAACTCCCTAGACTAAAAAAAGGCTACCATTGTTATCTGAATTTTATACAGGTGGGATGTAATAAATTGTAGAACAAATCATTAGCGCTTTAATTAAATGCAGATACCACACATGGACTTATTTCAGTGATGCATTGATCTTTTCATCTTCATTCTTCAGAAAAGATAAATGCGTACCGAGAAATCTCGATCAATCAGGTGGACTTTTATAAACCAACTACTATTAAAATATAAAGCACATTATCCTGGAATATATGTGGTTTATATTATGCTATATTTTCACATTTATGTTTCTAATACTTCTTTACAAATTGAGTTTCACAGAGTAAACTATAAATGTATCAGATTGATAGATTGATATCAATCTATCAGATTATTTTAGAGTCTGTTAGAATTGCTAGAACCTCCGATATCTAATTGTACAGTAACACTGACAAAAAATTTGTCACTGAATGTTTGGATTTAAAAAGACAATTTTTTCTCAAATGATTTTATATTTTTAAAATATTTTAAAGGGTGTGTTTTCACTTAGGCAATGTTAGAAGATAGATTGGTTCTTTAACATCAGATACTAGAAATATACAAAGGATATCTTCAATAGTACATTGATAGTTGGCAGAGAAGTTACGTAAAGAGAAAACAGGTGAAATTAATACCTGGCTTTTTCTTTTTGTACCAGGAATTGAACTCAGGGCTTTGCACTTGCCAGGGAGATGTTGTATTAGTAAGCTACGTCCCTGGTCAAGTATACTTAATTAAAAAGTATTTTATCTATTCAAATAAATTTTCATACCTCCAGCTATAATCTTATTTATTTACTTATTCAATTGGCTCATTGTTGAATAATATTAATAAATGTCTTTTTTTGTTTTTACTAATTTGATATGGTACAAGTATAACAAGTCCAGGGTTAGCAAAGTGATCATAATTTGACTTTCTTCAAATTTTTGATGCCTTAGACTTGAGATCACCATTTATTTCTGTAGATATGTCTAAGCTAATTTTCCTAAATAAATTCCAGTTTGGCTAAAGAGGCTCTTATGATTTGAACATTAAGAGAGATGTGCTTTTGTGTCCTCAAAGGATGAAGCAGGCACATGCAGACGGCAGCCTGATCCAAAAGGTAGTGTCTTGCCTCCCACTTCTCTGTCCGTTTTGGAAATTATCCCTTAATCTGTTGAATGCACTTGAGATCTTAATCCTTTCATCAGTTACTCTATTCCTTTATCTCATTAGTTTACCCTATGATTATACTGCACTACCTGCCCTTCATTTTGTTTTCCCTTAGCAGCACTAGATTTGTCCATTTCTCCTATCAACTTTGACAAAATTAATCTTGTCACATGTACTATTTTTCACAATGTTTAAATTTACTTGTTTATTTTAAGATTTATAGCCAAGGCTGTATTACATTTGCTTTCTATGATACACTACAAATCTTACCCAAACTCAGAGATTTACAGCATTAAACATTGTAATTCTTATTTGCATACCTGTGATCTGATGGAGTTTGGTTGATGTGGGCTGCTTGCTTTTGGTGCCAAACTACAGATCAAATCCAGATCTACTCCACAGAGCTCGTGTCCCTCTTGGGCTCATTATCTAATTGTGTTATCTTCATCGAAATGGTAAAAGACTGCATCACATTTTAAAGTACACTCAAACCTCTGCCAGGTTTATGTCACCAACTACTCCATGGGCCAAAGCCAGACAGTAGTCACCCATCCTCAAGGCAGGGCATCTTTTCCCCCAAAGAGGCAAGAGCAGTGGCAGGGAATAGCATGTGATGAATAAGAATTCAATCTATCACAGTAAGTTTTTATTAAAACATGTTTGCATTATATGAAGTTTTCATTCAACTTGAGGAGTAGATACATATGCATAAAACAGGTTCCTTTGTTCAACCCTCCCTTTCCACCCATGTCTCTCCCTCTATCTCTACATCCCTTTTCTCCATTTTCTCCTTTGTTACAATTTGTACCTCCTGCTTATGAGATACAATGTTTACATTCACTGTGGGTTTTTGGTCCCTGTAGTAGTGTATGGTATTTCTTCTTACTGTTCCTCCTTCTCTCCACTTACCCTTGGTCTCCTGGACCCCATCCCACTTTCAAGCGATCCATCCCCTTGTTTCCTACTAGCCATCCTCTACTTTGTCTTTTGCACGATGGCTTACTCAAATGAGTTATTTAAGCAAATGTGCTGGATTTACTTCTCCCAACATATTTTCCATATTCATCAATTTTCCTACTACTGTCTCAAATTTATCCTTGTTTATGGCCAAGTAGTATTCATCTGTATGAGGAGATTATTTTCTTCATTCATCTGTTGATGTGCAGACAAGCTGAATCAGATTTAGTTATTATGAATTGTGTTGCTATAAACATTAGTACATACTAAGGTATCACTGTAATATATCTTAAACTCTGCCTAGAAGGACAATAATAGTGCCCTATGGAATTTCTAATTTCTGTTCTCTGAGAAATCTCCACACTGATTTCCATAGTATTTGTATTAATTTACATTCCCACTAAGAATATAGCAGTGTTCCTTTTCCATTGCAGCCATACTAGAGTTTGTCATTCTTTGGTTTCTAGCTGATTGACATTTTTTTCTGGTGTGAGATAAAATTTTAGCATTGTTTCAGTTTACATTTCTCTAATGGCAAGATATACTGAACGTTTTTTATGGCTGTTTGCCATTTGTACTTCTGCAAAATGCCTGTTTGTTTCTTGACTGGGTCTTTTATTTTAAGGGATCTTTTTTCTAAAATTACTTTATATATTCTAAATGTTAGTTCTCTGTCCAATGAATAGCTGGCAAAAATTCTTTCCTGTTCTGTAGGTTGTTTCTTCACTTTACTAATTGTTTCTTTACTGTGCTGAAGATTATTAATTTGATATAATCGCATTTGTTCATTATTTGATTTTTTTGGTATTTGGTACAGGGCCTCACTACGTAGCTTGGACTTGTAGTGATCCTCCTGTCTCAGCCTCCCCAGTGCTTGGATTACTGGTGTACACCACCGTGCCTGGTTTTGGTGGCTGGCTCAGCATGCCTGGGGGCGGGGCTGACATGGCATGTGGTGCCAGGGATCAAGCCCGGTCCCTATGTTTGCCTAAGCAGGTGCTTAGTCTGCTGAGCTATCTCATTGACCCTTTCTTTTGTTGATGATTGTCTTCTTCTAGGTTCCTATTTTAATGTCTAGATCTTTGATCCATTTTTACTACACACTGAAAAATGCAGGTCCAGCTTCAATCTTGTGTGGATAACCATTTTCTCAGTACCATCTGTTGTAAGGCTATCTTTCTTCTACATGGGTTTTTGTATCTTTGTCACAGATTGAATAGCTGAATGTATCTGGAAAAGTTTCTGAATCCTCTGTTCTGTCCCACTGACCCACAGGTCTGTTTCAGTGTCACTACCGTGCCATTTTTTTCACTGTTGCCTTATAGTTTAGCTTGAAGTCAAGTATTGTGATGCTTCCTGCTTTCTCTTGTTACCCAAGGTTGTCTGTGTTATGCGAGGTCTCTTCTGGTTCCATATGAAGTTTGGGATTGTTTTCTGCAGTTCTGTGAAGAAAGTGGTTGGGCTTGCATTCAGCCTGTAAGACAGTTGGCCACTTTGACAGTGCTGCTTCTGCCTGTCCGGGGGCAAAGAACATCTTTCCTTTTTGTGTTATCTTCTTCAGTTTCCCTTTTCAGAGTACTAAAGTTTCTGTGGTAGAGGCCCTTTACTTCCTTGATTAGGTTAATTATTAGGCATCTAATTTTTCTTGATGCCGTAGTGAAGGATATTCATAATTTTTTCACATTGGGTTTATTATTGTTATACAAAAATGATAATGACTTTTTTGTGTTGATTTGGTGTTTGCTACATTGCTGACATTCATTCTTCTGTATTGGGAGCTGGCCAGTCTCTCAATCTCATGGAGGAGAGTACAGCAAAGTATAAAAGATGGTAGACAAATTAATATGGTATGTGGGGATCTGGGAATAAAAGAGCTCTTATGGCCAAGACAAAGACTTCCCCCAATTGGCCAGCATTTACTGGGTCCTTAACATATTGGGGGCGCAGGGAAGTGCAAAAGCCAGCTGAGACAGGAGGCATACAGGAGGGAGCAAGGTCTTGTGCAAATGGATCAGACATTCTGAGCAGCAGATATTTGCTTAATGAGAAATTTTTTAATTCTAAGATTGGCAGTTATTGCCTTGGTACTCTGAGTAAGATTTGATGTCCTCAGCTGCTATGTCGTCCACCTTCAGAAATGTCACAGTGTCAGAAGACACTGTAGGCTTCTACCGTGACCACTGGCAAGAATTCGGTTTCTGCACGGCAGCCGCTGGCTCATCGTGCAAGCTACTTAGGCCTGAGACTGACTTGTAAGTTAACATGGAAAGCTAATTGATCATTATAAAGCTTGTTACACACCATCTCAATGTGGCATCTGTCAATTCTATGAGTTTTTTTTAATAAGAATTCTTTGGATCTTTTATGTGAAGTATCATGTCATCTTCAAATAATAATCATCTGAGATCTTTCTTTCCTGTAAGTATTCTGTTTATCATCTTTCTCTTACCTGATTGCTTTAACTAATGCTTCAGATACCATCTTGAATAGAAATGGAAATAGTCTACCTGCTCTGGAGAGAGAGGATTTTCTTTCTACCTGCTCTGGCGAAATGGAAAAAGTGAACATCCTTCTCTTGCTCTTGATTTTAGAGGGAGTGTTTTCAGTGTTCGAACTGAATGGATTGTTCAACTGAATATGACGTTGGCCATCTGTTTGTTATAACCACATTATGTCCGATTTAATTAGACTCTTTCTATACCTATTTTCTTCAAGGGTTTTATCATGTGGGGGGTTGGATCTTGCCTTTTTTGTTTATGTAGTGTATTACACTTATCGATTTGCATATGTTGAATCATCCTTGCAACTCTGAGATAAAACATACTTAGTCAGAATGTATGATCTTTTTGATGCTATATTACATTTTATTTGCTAAAATGTTGTTGAGGATTTTTGCAATTATGTTCATTAAGGAGACTGGCCTGTAGTTGTCTGTTTTATTTGGATCTTTCTCTGGTCTGAACATCAAGTTGTTTCTGGCTTGATGAAAGAGTTTGGATGTGTTCCATCTCTTTCAATTTCATTAAATAATTTGAGAAGTGATAAGATGCTAAGAGATTTTTATAGAATTCAGCAGTGAATCCACCAGGTTCTGGATTTTTTAGTTGGTAGATTTTTTTTTATTATTTTCTAAATTTAATTGCTTGTTATTAGGTTGATTTTGTATCAGTAATTTTAGAACTATTCATCTGATAAATTCAAATAATTTTTTAAAAATACATACTGGACACCAACTATGTGCCAACAGAACAATCATTTACTTGTGGAATTCTCCCCTGGCATGAAGTTGCATTATTAATGTTTTCCTGTCAGAATATATAACTGCTTTTCTTTATTAACTAATCAAATTTCCCTGCAAATGTTCAAACTAGCCATGTCCTTTGCATGTAATTTTTGCCAGGCACAGAGTGGAGCTGAATAATGTTCTATGGTAGGGTAGTCTCATAAAAAGGGGGCACGTTTTAGTCAGGACTCAGGTCACTCAGGTCAACTCAAAATCTCTACCATGTTACTAAATTGAACCATGTGATGATCTTCTTATCTCAAGTATAGTACCTACCTTAGAATTATAATTGTAAAATTATAATCATTGTACCTACCTTAAAATTATAAAGGACCTGAAAGAGTGAATAAAATCTGAAAAGTATATTTTTTCCCTTTCACAGTATCTATTATACTGTGAAAGGGAAAGAATCTTCAAAGGGAAGGAAAAAGTGGGATGAAGAAAAGGAAGAAAAAAAAGGAAATATCTATATTTATGTATATAGACAGGATAATTTGAATAATTATACTGTTGATTTCTGCTGGTCTATTGAAAGAAGCAGTTAGTGCTTAAACTTTTTTTCTTCTTTTAAATTTCTTACAACTTTTTGTTAACCAATTTTGCATGCTTATATCTGTTAATCTAAACAACTAATTTGAAGATAATATTATGAATTATAACAACTATTGTTCAATTTCTATTAGTTTGCTTAATGAAATTCTGTTTTCTAAAAAAATGTATTTAGTACAGGGTCTGCAGGGTCTCACTACACAGATCGGACGTGTAGTGATCCTCCTGTTTTCAGCCTCCAAAGCACTGGGATTACAGGCACGTGCCAGCAGGCCTAGTCTCAGTCCATCTCAGTGCACCCAGGGGTGGGGCTGGCATAGCATGTCAGGGATCAAATTCCTTCGCTGAGCCTGCCTAAACAGGCTCTTTAGTCTGCTGAGCTATCTGGCCAGCCAGAAATCCTATATTGTTTCTGATGTCTTATTTTACTACTTTTATTCTCTTTAAAAAATAAAAAATTATAAAGGAGATTCATAAGTTAATTCATATAAATCTCTCAACATGAATTTACAGACAAGTATAACGAATAAAAACTAGTTCTATTTTTGATATAGTAATAATATGCATTTAAATTAGATGTGAGGAAGTTGCTTTGGCTTAAACTTGCAAGATTCTCTGCTCTTGAGGGACCTTACTTTGAACTAATAGTCAGCCCCTGAGGGGGGCTGGTGCAGCGTGTGGTACCTGGATCGACTGCTGTCCCCTGCTCCTGCCTAAGTTTGCCTAAGCAAGCACTTCAGATCACTAAGCTATCTCGGTGGCCCAGTGAGACTCAGTTCTAAGCAAAGGATTCAAGTCAGATACACATCACATATTGTGAGCTAGTCATAACTACCCTACCAGCTAGGCCAGACTCACAAAATGTAAATTAATTTTCTTAATGATCAAACAACTGCTTAGTGTCACAACTGGGGTCTAAATACTAACTCTTTATATTTTCTTACTTTCTTGGAATCTTTACAATATGTAAGAGGTTTGCTAAGAAACTAAATGTATTTGTATAGTTTCCAAAGAGGAGGGAATGTATGCTTTGCTTTGAATAATACATGAAATAATCACAAGGTTTGTGCAATATGTTTACACATTTTAGCAAATATTATAAAATCTCATTCAATATTTTAAAATGTAATAATTTTCTCTACATAGAATTATTCATATTCATTAAATGAAATATAAACGATATAAGCAAATTATAAAGAAAAAGTAACAATTACCTATAATCTCTGATACAATTTTATTAATATGTGCATTATAAAAATATACATGCAAGGCCTATGTTTATCTGTTTGATAATAAATAAAGATGTGAAGAATAACCTTGTGGATATTACAGATTGTTCTTTAGACTATACTTGGAAAAAATGCTACTAGATGATTGCATATAAATTCTTGAAGGAAGTCTATGCAAGTTTATTTTATTTTTTGCACTATAGAAGTTCCTGGTATAAATTATCTTTTCCTATGTGTTTTGTTGTATTTGTTGATCTATTTTTATATTTAACTGATTGTAATCTGCTTAGTAATTTTTTATGGTTTCACTTTCCCATTCTTAGAGTAAGGTAAGCTAGATTTTTTTTTTTTCATTTATAGGTAATTTGTTTTTTTCTGTCTGTATGCTTTTAACATTGTTTTCCTTTGTTACTGAAAGGTTGATCTAATGTATTATTAATTACTGTAAAAGTGAGTGATTCTCTTATTCTATTTCTGAAAGTGGCATCTCTTCATGTTTTTGACTGTTGATGTGCTTCCAGTTATCTTTATTTTTTCCTCAGTAACAGGAAAGCCCAGTTAAAGCTCTCCCCAACTTCCTAAGCCCAGGCCAAGACTGGAGCTGTCAATGTGGGGCTTGAATCCGCCCACGGGCGCTCCCTCCTCCACTCCGAGGTCTCCTACTGTCATCTGCTATGGCTTGCGAGCCAGGTTCTCCATTGGACGCTTGGGGGGGTGGGGCTTCAGGGCGCAGGTACATGGTGTTCTGCTGGCGTCCTCCTCATCTGTCATTTTGCTTTTGACTTCATGGCCCAAATCTATGTCTGCAACCTCAAAACTTTCTTACCAAGAACAAGAATCCTGTCCCTCCACAGATCCTCAGTTCCTGAATATGTAATTTCAGTACTTCTTGGTTGTCTTCTGTGCGTGCTCTTTTTCTCCCCAAAAGCAAATGCACACACTATTTAGACAATTAATTAAAAGATAACTGTTTTTAGTCCAATCAATTAAAACTATTTTTACTAGATAGCTGTCAACTTATTATTTCATGTGACTCATCTAAATCAATATTTAAGATTCTTTCTTTCTAGATGGTCATATGGACTTTATCCTTCATTCTGTGAACGCAGTGTGTCACATTTACAGCACGTGTGTATGCGTGCTAATTTAAAACATTGCAATTGACACTCATATTCTTAAAATCATAATACTGCAGATCAGTATGTTGAGAAATTTTATAAAAATAAAAATGAGTCACTTGATTTATTTTGTTTATCATCTGTGGGTAACCTCTTTGAAAAATTCAATATTCAGAATTCTGATTTCCATTCACATGTACCATGACACAAATTAATGTCTGAAACCACAAAGAGGGGACTGGGGAGATGATTCAGTGGAATAAACGCTTCCCTGGCAAGAGCACAGGGCCTGAGTTCAATCCCCGGTTCCACCAAAAAATAAACAAACGAACAAACAAAAAATTGAAACCACAAAGAACACTGCTCTGCTGTCTGCTCTCTTGGGGCTGTCCTGGTGCCACGTGAATGAGAATGAAATGGATGAAGCCATCTCCATGCAATTTTTACTCTGGTTTCTGAAGAACAATATAAAAGCAAATTTATGCCAGCCCCGCCCCCGAGGCATGCTGAGATAGCAATTGAGACTGGGCATGGTGGCGCCGTGCCTGTAATCCCAGTTTTTGGGAAACTGTAAACAGGCAGATTACTATGAGTCTGATCTGGTAGTGAGACCTTGAACACCCTGTAGATCCTTCCTGAAAATACAAAAATAAATAAATTAAATTAAAAAAAATAAAATAAAAAATAAAAGCAAATTTATACATGTATTTTTTAAAAAGTGAAAAGACGCTAGAGAAAAGAATGAAGAGTATTCTCCTTGGAGAAAAATATACTTTTAATCTAAAAATACTGATGGTAGAGAAATTGTGCTTAATTTTCAATCTTCTTTGACCAATTACTTCCACCTAAATCAAAAGACATGAGCTTCCCTGGTGGTCTAGTGGTTAGGATTCAGTGCTCACGAAAGACATGGTTGTTCAGCTTTTTTCTTTTAGCATAGCTATTCTGTAGCTATTCAAGTTAATATTTTGAAATAGGATTTATAGAAATTTCCAATTCCTTCTGAATATGGTAAGTTAACTGATCAAAAATAAAATTAATTATAAATATGAAGGGAGTGAAATTGCTTAACTATGTGAAAAAGTCGAAGTAGAGAACAACTTATAAATCTACTGTGTGTCAGTCACTGACTTCAGTAAACAATGATATAGAGCATGAAAACAGATTCCCTTTCCTCCTATTCCTGAGTTTGGTGGTAAAAATGGAAAAAGCAAACAATCACATTCATAACATCATTAAAACAAGGTAGTGCAATTTATTGCAATATTAGTTTTTGGTTGCTCATTCTTGAAAAATTGAAAAGCAAGTTTTCCTTCCATCCTCTAAGAGTAAAACAGGGCTGATCTTTCTGTTTGGTGACTATACACCAGCCATTGCATGCCAAAGCTCCACAGGGAAAGTTTATAGATAGGTAGAAAACATCACTTCTCAGGGTATTTTTGCAATCTAAGTAGAAAATGAGAATTACTACCCACAACACAAATAGTGCAGTTAGAATAGCGGAGCTGAAGAAATCACTCTCCTCCACGCATGTGAGTTTGGAAAGCATGCTAGGATTATTCTTTTTTCCATTGTCCTAAGACAGGTAGAAAATAGCATACAAAAAACAAACAAACAAACAGTATTTGAGACTCCAGGCAAGAGCACATATATTGCATGTATCTGCACCTCTCAGCCTGACTTTCAGTCACCTTTACCCTACCTGACCCTTCCTAAGGGTTCATAAATATGCACGATCTCTCATACATTTCATTAAGATCATAGTGAATTCTAGAACAAGCATGTGGAAAGCCCCTGAAATAACTCAGCACCTGGTCAGCCCTTCCTGTGAAGCTTACCTAAAGACTCTGTGGAAAGCAATTAGGATGGGATGCACACCCTTTAAATTCTGTAAACCTCTGATTTGCCTGTGCAGTGCTTTCTTGGCATCCTGGCAGCACTTTTTTTTTTTTTGCTTGCGTCATATTTTTATTGGTGGGACTTTCCTGAAGCACATCTTCCTGTTATCATCAGGAAATATGACTGCTTTCACTTGCCATCAGGTGTGCGCTTACAGTTTACTGCTTGTCACACACAAGAGCCTGGAATTTATGTGCTGAATTCTTCATGCAGTGGCACCAGAAATAACAGTGTGTTCTCAGTGAGGCCATTCGGGGAGTATGGGAATCCCTGACCTTGGGGCACACACATGTATGGACAATGAGAGCACTCTTTCTCCAGTGGCACATCAGGCTTGGAAGTGGCCAGTGAATATTTTGGGGACAAATACAAGTGATAGAAGTCCATAGGTTCTTTTTCCTCCAATTCTTTTATGCATTTTTTCTCAATTCAAATTTTATCAGTTTTCATAGGTACTTATCCAAATCTGAGGTCTGAATAGTGAGATTATTCTTCTAATAATAACTAATAATTTTTTCTCATACTTAGTAAGCTAAGGCAAATTTGTACTAAGCCACATGATCATATATAAACATATAAGGAGAATATTCAAATACTGCTCAGAGACGGAGCTCCAAACTCATGCTAAGAATTTAACAATCCTGTGATAAAAATTCTACAAAGCAGTGTTTCTCAATTTTGGGGCTGTACAGTAGAATTCCTTTAAGAACTCTTACATTCTTAATGACCAGCCGGCCGTAAGCCAGACTAATTAAATCAGAATCTCTGGGCATGCGATCCAAGTATCAGTAATGTTTTGTATTAAAGCTCCCAAGCCCCTGCATAGCGAAAAAGAGAACCATAAGTTTAGAGAAATTTATTGAATATTAGCCATGTAGCAGTTAAAAATTATGTTATGGGGTGGGAGGATATGGTTAATAGGGTGGACAGTTCAATCAGATGGAACTAAAAACAATGAGGGCTGAGATTTAGGAAGGTGTATCTAAACCAATAATAAGTTAAATCCTTCAAGTACACTGCACATTTTGGGACAGGAGGAGGACATGAAGAGAGAAGCAGCTAGGGAGACCCAGTTGAATATTTGGCAAGTCCTTGTTGCCATGCTAAGACGCTTGGCTTTCATCCCTGATTGTCCAGAGAAGGATTGGAATCCGGTTGCTGGGGAGTTACCAGATTGGATTTGCATATGAAAAGGAGCCTTTTGACTGTTGCTTGGAAAATAAACTGGACAGGAAGACAAACAAGATCAGTAAAGGGAAGAAGAGTTAGGGCTCCAGAAAAGTGATAATGAGGCTGTGCCTAGGGAAACAGATTAGAAAGAAGAGGTCCAGTAGATATTTTAAGGAGGTTAAATGAATAGAGTTTGGAGATGTAGCCATAAAGTGGATCTCTCAGCTCTCCCAAAGTGTGGAGAATGTCTGATCGGTGGCCTTAATCTGTCTTCCTGTAACTCCATCACTTCATTCATAACAAGGCCATGGTTTCCATTTCCTGTTTCAAGCTAACAAATGAGTGTGAGAAGAGTGAATATAGGCCACTTTTATAGGATACAGGACTCCTATAGGGCCTGGAAGTCCCCATTACCCTATTTGAAACATTCTTATTTTCCTACACAGTCTCCCTTCCTCCCCCACTGCCATAGATTGAATTTTAGAGCCTCTTCTTATTTATATACATGCACCCCTCTCTACAGTACCTGCAGTTGGGACCTTGTAAAGTGTTAGGTTGCAAGAACGGAGCTTTTATTAATGGGATATTTGCTTTTACCAAAGAAACCGTAGGAAGATCCTGTGCTCCTTTATGTATGTATGTATGTATGTATTTATTTATTTATTTATTGATGAACCAGGGATTGAAGTCAGGCCCTTGCACTCACCAGGCAAGCACTTATTCTGTTGAGCTATCTCCCTCCCCACCTCCTCTGTGCTCCTTTAGCAGTATACACACAAGAAGACGATTATCTTCTAGAAACCAAGAAGAATCAACCTATGGCACCTTGATATAAGATTGCCCAGCCTCCAGAACTGTGATTAAAAAAAAAAAAAATTTCTGTTATAGACACAAACTACAAACCTAAGTATTCTGTTACAACAGCCCAAATAGAATAGGATACTTCCTCTTTTCCACATGTCATGGCTGCTTTGCCACCTAAAGCTCCTAGTACTGCTGATTTTTCCCCCACCTTTATCTTTCACAGGTTTCCTCCACAATATTTTCTTGTGCATCTCACCCTGTGCCTATATCTGCTTCTTAGAGGATGCAAGCCAAAACAGTATTAAATATATGTAGAGAATAAGGACAAAAGATCCTAAGAGGATTTTTGAGGTTGCAATGCAAAATAGAATACATTCTTACGAGAATTTCAAGGACTATAGAAGACTAGAAAGACAAGATCGTCTGTCTATGTATTTTCAGGATTCTAGGATATTCATATACAGTTCTCCAAGGGAAGCTGCATGCTGTGATTAAAGAATTCAACAGACAATTCAGATATACAGGTATAATTTTAAATCTTCGTATATAAGTTGTAATTTCCACTGCAGCCATGTATGAGGAGAAAAATGACATTGGTTGTTGTGAGGAAAAATCTGAGCATAAAAACTGGGAAGTTATAAAGGATACAGTGAAGGAGGCTTAGGTGACTACAATGAGATGAGAACACAAGGGCAAATAAATACAAGTAATCTTTGAACAGGGAAGGGAAAAATGAGAGTAGAGATAAGCCACAGTCCTGAAATCAAGCATGTTAAGAAATAAAATTATTCATTGGGAACAATTATGTTAGGTAAGGATCTTTTAAATGTAGTGTTTGTTCAAAATAACTCCATGAAAAGTCTTTAAGAAGGACTAGGAAATGTGGAAGTTTGATGTGAAATGCACATTGCTTAAAAGAGCTATAACTGGAATGAGGAATGAGAAGAGGTGGGGCACTGGTGGGAGATGGTAGATATTTTTATGCTTCACTTGAGTTGCAAAAGATGTGAGCAGATTCACCAGGCATCAAGGAATCAGAACTTAGAAGGAAAGATAAAAATAAATGACTTGCAGGTGTTTTAAGGGACAAGAGGACAGGAAAGAAATATATTAGTAACACAAGTGGTAGAGCCAACTCAATTGGGTGGAGCTATGATTTCCTTTCCTTTGAGCTCAGTGGTCTTGGAGAAAGACACCTTGGCTTCAAGATGCAAAAGAAGGAAGGTAAGGCTTTTTCCCATAGTAGCTTCAGTTTCTTTCTTGAAGGCCAGTATTGGGAAAACAGCTGTCATTGAAAGGTAAAAGTCTAGACAGTCTTGAAAAGAAGAAATTTTTAAAAGGAGCTTATGGTTTAAGTGTAGGATACTGAAGCTTGGGCTGTCTCAGTTTGATAATGACAAAAATGAAAGACATACAGTAAAGCAGAGATACAGAAAGCAAGAAACTATCATGGATGACTACTTTTCAGGGTAAACACTAGGTTCCTGAAAGGATTCAGGGTGCAGGAAAACACTGAGGTAGGCCCCAAAGTCCTCAGTGATGCTGTGATTGTTGTGAGACTGACAAGAAAGAAGAAATGAAGCTGATAGCATGAATTTCAAAACAGGCTTAATTTCTATATGCAGATATGGAGATAGTGGTCCCCGAGCCCCCATGGGTCATTGAAAGAATGCAGTCCTTGCCATACCTTGAGAGCTAAGGCATTAGAGAGAAGAGCAAATACTTCCCTTGGGAGAACTGTGAAGGTAGTTCTGTTCTCTGAGCAGAGCCAAGTCTCAGTTAATTAATCATGATTATGATGATGATTGTAGCATTTCTGGAGACATTATTCCTGGCACTATTCCAGATGTTTTTATTCATATAAAGTTATTCATAACAAGCTAGCAGAAGTGATGATTTGTGAAGAAGCTCAAGGTGTAAAATGTGCCTTTGATAATAAAATAAGTAAACCCTGCAAATTTCAGAGAAAAGAACGACAAAGTCCACAGGGAAGCTCCACACAACATGCAAAAGTTATAATTAGAGAATTAGCTTTGAAGAGTGTGGCTACGAACAGAGCTTGCGAACCCTGCTCCTCAAAGACACCCCTGACGGCTTTCCACAGAGGGTACGTGAAAGAAAGGAGGAAAAATGTCTAAAATGATACAGTTTGTAAGTAACTCGGAGTTTTATTTCTAAAACTTATATGTGACCATTGACATGTGTAAGGGAGAATGTATAGATGTGACTCATAATTGTTCATTTTTTTTTACTGTGATTTAAAAGCGGGACTAAGAAAACACAAGTCTCACCTGCTTGACACCTCCCCAACCCAGCCCACATTGTAATGTCTTAGAAAATGAATCACAAGCTGAAAGTCTATGAGTCAAATCTGAATTGTGTTTGATCCACAATATTTTTAAATTTTAATTAATTCCCAACACTTAGAAATTCAGGGCTTCTTCTTAAGGGAAAAAAGGCTATAACGAAAGTTCAACTAAAGTAACATGTTACAAGTGGGTCTCTTAGGGATCTGGGAAAGTGGTCAAGTTTATCCCAGTTTTCCCACCAGTCTTGCAGTTTCAACACTGGTAAGCCTACTTCCTCAACACCCTTTCATTTATAAACAAACTAGGATAGTTAAACAACCTAGATTTAGATTTCTTTTTAGATTGACACATTATTTCATGTTTGCCAAAAATGTTACCAGATCAATAGTCATTATTTGACTACCTCCTGTAGATTGCTGCATTTTCTAGATTTTGGTCAATGAAAGAAAGGATTTCACAACTTTTTTAATCCTCCCAGTCCAAGGGAGTACCTCTTTAAAGAAAAATGACTGCCTTACTTAGAGTATCTTAATGATGTAGAGAAAAGGAAGCAGTCCGAATAGATGAATGCTTAAAGAAGATGAAAGTCCACAAATCCGCCTCAAAGTCTTTGTGTCCCATGTCCCTTATATTCACTGCACTCTAAAACATGATCTCAATAATGGCTTATTTTGCTTTCATAGGTTCTTTTCAGTGTATCTAGGTAGAGTTAGTCCTGTGTTACATGTTGGTTAAACTTGGTGGCAGTGAGAAAGGAAGAAGAGACGCTGATGTTGGAGTTCATTGGGCTAATCATTCTGTGTCAATTGCTGTGTCCAGAGAAGTAACTTTTGGAAAGAAAACTTGCAATCAGGAGCCTTGTCTAGGATGTTGTTATTGCTGAATATCTGATTGCACAATGCTCCAAAAACCTCTTAAGAAAGGTGCTACTGTGGAAACATGTGCCCTGCCCCTAGTCGCTGGGATCTCCACAGCACAGAGCAACAGAGGTGACAACCAGTAGACCTATCTGACTGAAGAAAAGACCAACACTCAGGTGGAGAGCTTTGTTTTAGGCTTGAAGTGGTTCTTTACCAAAGAGCCCAGCTGACTGGTAGATAGGCTTGAAGAGGATTACAGATAAATGTCACCTGGGATTGCCAAGAAAGCCTGAGATTAGATCATAGGGCCTATGGTCTGTTGCAGGAGGCATGTTAGGTGGAAGTAATCATCAGAGGGGATGATTCTGAAGAAAAAGGGAATTTAGTCTATTGGTAAGGTTGAGCTGTGATATTGCTGCCATAGCTAGCAGAAATTAGTAATCTGAAGAACTATAGGTCAAGGCAAAAGCAGTACAATTGTCTTCACTAAAATCATAGTCTTCTTTGCTAAAATTAAGGACTATTCGTGAATGGCTCCTAGGATTTGTCAATGTCAAGTTGGCATTTAATGCTATGGAATTTGCCACTATAACAACAGTAACATAATATTAACTGGCAATGGGCTTTCTCTATATGCTAATATCTGGATTGCCTGAGGATCATGAATAAAACTATGGCTTGATCTCAAAGAATGGAGCATTATACTAAAGAATTTACAAAACCTAGTATATAAAAACATATGAAAGAAAACAAAAATTTAAGAAATGAGAAGACAAAGCAACAAATGCCTCCAAAGCTTCCAACTCTGCCAAAATCAGTTCATGGAGCATTGAGAAGAACTGGTAAGTCTGAAAGGGTATCAATCAAGGTAAAACAATTTAAGAAAGTGCTTGATGATTTTTTTGTACTGAGAATCAAACTCAGGACCTCAGGCTTGCAAGATAGATTCTGTGTCACTGAGGTCATCACTGGTCCTGTGCTTTGTGAATTTAAAGATGATACAAAAAATCAGATAATGTCTTTAATGAAACAAGTGGTCAGTGAGTCTAGTCCAGAGAAGACAATAGTAAGTGGTTAGCAGCACTAAAGAAAAGCATGAACACTGAGAAAAGGAAAATATTTCGAGTTCATAAAAAACATCCAAACAGCAATCCAAGGAATTAAAAATATAATAGTATGAATAACAAAAGTGACCAATATTAAGACAGAGTCTCACACGTATTAGGACAGGGGTGTGGTTAGGAATCAATTAATAAGGGATAACTTAAAAACAAAAGAACAGGAACATGGATCTAATGTCATAGCTAGGACTCAATGTTGGGGAACGTAAGAATAACTGAAATTAGTGAAAAATCAGAAGACAGCACCCAGGACATTAGAAATCCTGTTTAAACAAATAACAGCAGAAAACTTTCCAGGCATTAAAAAGGAAGTGAAGCATGTGGAACTCTGAATGGGTATGATCAGAGAAAACAAAACAAAAATTGAGAAACATTACATAATAGTTAAAATTCCAGAAATGCAACATAAGAATGGAATCTTATGAGAGAAAAGCAACTATATGTTATCAAGGTAAACTATACACTTACAGGTGTATAAAGAAAGGATAACCCACCAAAATGACAGCAAATTTCTCAACATAAACTTTAAAGGCAAGGAGAGTATGGAATAGTGTTTCAAGTTCTTAAAGAAAGTGTCCAACTCAGAGTGTAATATGTGAAAATACCTTTCAGAATTAATGGAAAAATAACATACTTCCATTGAAAACAAAATCTAAAGAAATTCATGACCAGAAAAGCGACCCTCCAAAATATTCTTGAGGGTATCATAGAAGGGGAAAATGAAGGTAACAATGCTAAAAGATCCCTGGTTCTGCCAAAAAATAAACAAACAAAAATAAATAAATCAATAAATGAAGGGCTGGGGAGATAGCTCAGTAGAATAAGCACTTGCCTGGCAAGCACAAGGGCCTGAGTTCAATCCCTGGTTCTGCCAAAAAAAAAATAAACAAACAAAAATAAATAAACAATGCTAAATGGTCCAAAAATGAATATATCAGGTAGGGTAAAAAATTAAGTAGAAAGGAAAGAAAGTAAAACTGCAACAGGAAATTAATACAATGAAAAGATTAACTCAACACCTATCAGTCATAACCATCTATGTAAGTAGACAGAGTTCACCAATCAAATGACGCAGATTACCTGAATAGATTAAGAAAAAATTTAATGATATGCTGTATCAAAAATATCTAACACAAAATACAAGTTCGTAGATTAAAAATTTAAAAAAAGGAAAACAACATCTCATGAAATGAGAACCTATTAAAACAACTATTCTTGATTCAGACAAAGTGAATTTCAAGCCAAAGCTGATTAAAAGAGGCAAAGATTAACATTACATATTTGAGACAGGAGATTATGGCTTGATAGGCTGGCTATGGAAGGCAAGACTTGATCCTGGAACACATGTGCAGAGCAGTTCCCAAAGCCCTGTATGTGGACTTTTTTATGACAATTTGAACCAGTTTTCAATAGGAGGGTCTAGACCAGATGTTAGACTGATACATGGAATCCCTGCACTACCTCTTAGGTCCCACGTGTAGGAGTTTTCATCAGTGTCCTGGAGATTTGGGCAGCATGGAGGCCACGTCAATGCCAAGTAGGACTTGCTGTCATGACTTTTCCTCATGATAGTCCACCCTGTCTTCTTTAGAGTGTTCTTCATCTTGCTTTTTATTCTTTTTGCCTAAGCTTGCATTGCAGAGCGTTTCTCCCTTACTCTTTACATATGTTAGAAAATAAACTTGGCCACTGCCTTTCCACTCCTTTTGTTAAATTCTTTGTTTGAGAAGAGAAGAAACTAAGAGAGAGAAGCAACAAACCCAGAGCTTGGAATTATTTAGTTGGTTAACAGCTTTTAGAAACAGGCTACTCAGTAACATATTGGTTCAAACGAGATAATAACTAAAGTTATATATGCACCAAACCACAGTGCACCCAACTTCATAAAATAAACTTTAACAGACATAAAATGTCAGATCCACATCAATACAGTTTTAGTGGAGGATCTCAATACTCCACTAATACAGACAGACTAACTAAATGAAAAAAATGAACAAATATAAAAGATGAACCAAATCTTTTAACAAATGGCCTTAATAGATGTAAACTGACCCATGCATAGCTCATGCCCATGGCACAGCACAAAGGCTAAAAGATTACCCAGAGTCCATGTCCAATTCACATTCCAAGAAGGCCCAGAGAAACAGAGCCTTAACTGAGAGCTCTCAGAGTGAGAGAATCTTATAAGGGCATCCCTGAACTAAAGCTTTTGTGGCTTTTTGCTGATAGAACCAGGAAGCAAGGATGAAAGACAAAAGCATGACATGAATACAGGAATTCATGTGAAAGGAAGGGGAAAGATGGAGGAAGAAAGGGAAGATCAAGATGGTCTGTTACATAGCTGACCTTGGGGTCAGCTTAGCAATCAGTCAGAGTATGAAGAGGATAAGGGGCAGAGCATTCATTTTTTGAGACAAGACAATGTGTTTTGTTCTTGTACTAGTAGCCTTGTAGGCTATCTTTTAATCTCTAATGATGCATCCCAGGAGGTTTTGAGTGTGTGGCTTCAAAAGTCTCTTATCTCTGCATGAGCATCTCATACATTCCTCTGACCAATGCCTCCACAGTTCCACCCAACAACAGAATACTCATTCTTTTTTGGTTACATGTGGCACTTTCTTAAAAATATGTTCTAGCTAACAAAGCATACCAAAATAAATGCAAAATAATTGAAAATTTGCCATGAACTTTATCAGATCAACATGTAATAAAACTACAAATTCACAGCAAAAGAAACCACAAAACTGCAAACATATGGCAATTAAACAACACACTCTTGAATAATCAAAGGGTCCTAGAGGAAACTGAGAAAGAGAAAAGATAGTTCAAGGCAAAACAATTGATGTACCATATGAACTTAGCATATGAACCATATTAACTTAGCAAAACAATAAAAATCCAACCAAAAATCTTGTACAAGGAAGAAAAGTATAAAGATGAGAACAGAAAATTTTCATCCTGGTGCTGCAAGAATAGCTCAACATATTCATATCTTCACATAGACAGAAGAAAGGACAAAATCACATGTTCATCTCAGTAGACTCAGAAAAAGCTTTAGACAAAATCTAACATCCATTCATGATAAAAAAAATTCCTGAAGAAAATATGTATAAAAGTTGCTACCTCAACATGCAAAAAGCCCTTGATGGCCAAACTACTGCTAACAGCATATGTAATAGAGAAAACCTGAAAATATTTTCTATAAATTCAGGAACAAGACAAGAATACCATTTATTACCATTCCTGTTCAAGATAGTCCTTGAAGCATTAGCTACAGAAATCAGACAAGAAAAAGAAATAAAAACAACGTATATAAGAAAGGCCAAATTCAAAGTATTGTTATTTGGAGATGATATGATTCTTTACTTGTAAGACAAAAACAACTACACTAAAAGATTTGCTAGCCTTATTAATCAAATTCAGCAGTGGTTCAGAAAGCAAAGTAAACACATAGACATTAATAGGACTCCTATGAACTTGTAATGAACTCACTGAAAATGTAACTAGGAAAACTTTACCGAAGGAATCAAAAAATTAACCTAATTAGGGAAGTGAAAGACTTCTACAATGAAAATTGCATCACTCTGAAAAAGGAAACTGAAGAGAACATCAGAAAATGCAAAGATATCTCCTCTTCCTGGGCAGGCTGGGCCAACATGGTTATACTTCCAAAGCTCATATACTGATTTACTTCAGTCCCGATCAGATGGTCAATGTAATTTGCACAGAACTGGAGAGAACATTTCTAAAATTTACATGAAATCAGTAGAGACCAAGAATAGCAAAACCACTCCTAGATAACAAAACTGAAGTAGGTGACATCACCAATCCAGAGTTAAAGTTATACTATAAAGCTACAATGGAAACATAAGGTTCTGGCGCAAAAACAGGCATGTGGCTCAACAGAAATTGTCCTAGGCACATATATGTATTTTAGCCTTGACACAGGACCCAATACATTGGGGAAAATATAGTCTCTTTATTAAATGGTGCTGGGAAAACGGGATATGCACATGCAGAAGATTGAATATAGATTTACATAACTCATCAAATTGGATTCAAGACCTATACAGTAAAAGAGAAATTACCAATCTTCTGGAAGATAACATAGGTAAAACTCTTGAACACATAAATATACAGAAGGTATTTCTGAGCAAAACCCCAATGGAGTAGGAAATAATACCTAGAATCCACAAATGGGCTCATATCAAACTAAAATGCTTCTTCACAACAAAGGAAAATATAAATGGAGCAGAGAGGCAATCTGCAGAATGAAAAGTAAAACAGACATTTTGCTATTTCATGGACAGAAGAATAACAAGAATATATAAAAATATTGGATGTCTCAAAATAAAAGACTCAATTAAAAATGAGCAACTAAAATGAACAGACATTTCTCAGAACAGGTACAAGTAGTTAATTTATATATAAAAAAGTCTCATCATTCTGGCCATCAGAAATGCAAATTAAAACTACACTGAGATACCATCTTATCACAGAAAGACAAAATATTGAAAAATGACAAATGCTGGCAGAAGACAGGCAGACCCCAGACAGCCACGGGGACCTGGCAATCTTCCCCTGCCCTCACCAGTAGCTCAGGAGTGTGACTGAGCTTCAGCCTGCACCCCTCACCAGTCACAGGAGTCTTGTTGAGCACTAAAGTGCACTCCCCCACCACTGTGAGGCAACTGAAGGGTTTTGGGCACCCTCAACCTCCTCTGAGGCTTCCTGAGCTCCACTTCACCATGACAGAAGTGCTAAATCCCACACGGCAGGAGCTGTGGTGAGGCTACTCCATCCCACTTACTGTCACGGGAGCCTTGCTAACCAGTGCTTCATTCTCTCCCACTGCTACTGAGCCCAGGTGAAGATTGGACACTTCAAAAATGTCAAAACAAAGGAGCAAAAGGCTATCTTAGACCTCTACACACCCAGGACAACTTTTGGGGATAAGGACATAGAAAAACTTAGAATTCACACACCTGACATTTCTGAAATGATATCAAGTGAAGTTAAGAAACATGTACTTTATATTTCCTATGTGGTCATTGAAGTCTTCTCAGGGTTTATCTTGTAGTCCTGTACATTATTCTGTAGTTCCTTTGTCTGTGTCATCCATGTGGATGAGTCACGGCCAATGCTTGACCAGATTGCTCTCTGTGAGAGCCTGAGAGAAAGTTTTCTCTTCATGTGACTCTCCCCAGGCACACTATAGA